>CM017569.1:16559175-16789175 GCA_007844125.1 Sinonovacula constricta | reverse complement strand
CCAGCATTGCTAATGCTCCATTATCGGGCAAGGCTAACCCAGGTTATCAAACCAACGTCAAACCAGCAATGCTAATGCTCCATTATCGGGCAAGGCTAACCCAGGTTATCAAACCAACGTCGAATTTGCATTGCTAATGCTCCATTATCGGGCAAGGCTAACCCAGGTTATCAAACCAACGTCGAATTTGCATTGCTAATGCTCCATTATCGGGCAAGGCTAACCCAGGTTACCAAACCAACGTCGAACCAGCAATGCTAATGCTCCATAATCGAGCAAGGCTAACCCAGGTTATTCCACCATCATCGAATCTACAATGATAATGCTAGAGATAGAAGACATTTCATTTGTTTCGTGAGTAATACTTTTTTGTTGTCTGGCCCAATCATTCAGCGCAATGACATGCAAAGACATGTTAATAGACGAACGCTCATATCTGGCCAATACAGGAGAAGACAGTTGAAGCAGGATTTTCTTCGGATATATTAGACAGGGAACGGCCACATGTCTAAGAAATACAGAAACACACGTTCGTTATGGAATTTGTTGTGAACTCATATGAAAAACATATGGCATATAGGTTAAGAGGAAACCTGATTCTGTGATGACATGGATAACACTTCCAGTCGAAATTGATTATGGATACATTAATTGAGCTTAGAGAATTCCATTCTCTTTCAAAAGGTCAGTGATTGAATTTTTAATATTTTTTTGTGCTTTTTCTTAAAGGTTCATTAAAAACACGCAGCATTTATTTTACTTACAATCATCAAAGTTTGTATTAGTATATGATATGATATATTTTGAAACAATAAAACAATTTCAAAAAAGCTTGCTCGCTAACATCTACCTTCTTTTGTAACGTGACGCATTTATATCTTATCGACAGTAGTAGATATGGTAAATAGAACTCTTCTAACTGGAGCTGAAAGATATGAGCTTGCGATATTTGCATGGTCAGGACGTTAACAATCACGATTACGGATTTTATCAATAAGATGCTTTTTGCGAGACATTAGGAATGCTGTTAAAATTTTTAGGGACGGACATGACGTGATGTTATTTTAGGTTTCTACTTTAAATGTATGCACATGGAATAAATTATTTTGCAGATATTCAAAAGATGTCATCATATGCGCGGACATAAAATAAAATCAAGCTTGACAAACAAGACAAACAGTACAATTAAAGAAGTGTATCCTTCCGTCTCATGCTTTCGTAAATTCTCTAGATTTCGAAAATTTGGTTATGACGCAATTTCGAATGTTTTTACGCGGTGCATTGAAGACTACAAATACAGAAGTTCGGCCATAAAAGGTGAGAATTACGCTATAAATGCTGTGTAATTACAAAAAGTAAAATCTTTAAACAAAAAAGTTCATGAAAAAAAATTGACAAGTATTTACGAATTATATGAAATACTGCCACGTTCTCAAATTATCGGCTTCTGTTATTTTGCCTGACTAAAACAAAATCAAGATCTGCAGGCACTGTATCTTTTGAGTCCTTTCCAAGGGGTTTCTGTGCTACAATTAAAATTTTCTCAATTAGAATTCAATAAGAAATTGTATATTTTTGTACGATTCTAATCTTTTTTTTAATTTATACTTTTTAAAAAAACAAAACCGACAGAAACTATAACTATGAAGATCCAAATAAGGCTCTAATGGACACTAAGAAGAGAACGTTTTCTTTTCGCAAGATTGCAATTCAATATGGACTTCTATATCAGACTCTGATAGACAGGGTAGCTTGAAAAATGGGCAGTTATTATTTTAGAAGCATGGCAGTTTCCAGAAGGAGAGCAGGAAAGCCGTGTTCAACATGCCGAGAATTCAGTGACTTAAGGATAGGTAGCAATGCGGGATTACAATTATTGGGAGGGGAAATGTCGGTCAGGTTAGGTAAACGATTTGAGGAAAAAAACATTAAGCAACAACTGGTTTTATGAATTTTCCCTACTATGGTAGCAAAGAATAGTCTCATTGAACCCATCGGCAATTGACGCAAACAGAGCGCGGAGGACACCACCTGAATATATGCAGTCGTACTTCACAAACCTTGAGACAACAGTGAAAAATCTTGGGCTCCATGACAAGAATTAATCTTTAATATAGACGAGACTGGCATCAGGCCTGAGCACAGACCCCAAACTATAATATCCCATATAAAGGAGACAGCACAATCAATAGCCTCACCTCGACCATCAAACATTAATCATATAACATTAATCGCGTGTACAAATGCTGCTGGAACTCACATACCCCCATTTCTTGATGTCAAATGGAAGGCCAAAAAACGACAAGCTCATGAAAGGGGCATCAGCCGGAGACAGTTCAACCATGTTAGATTCTGGGTTGTTTTCCGCTGCTGTATTCAATACAAATATACCACATTTTCTTAAGCATGAAATCGAGGGAACAATGGTCAGCCAATGATATTGATTTCGTACGGTCATATATGGCAAACTCCAGAGACGATGAAGTTAAAGCTGGTTTGTTTGTAAAAGTTATCATCTAATAACAATATAACAACACAAGGAACTTTAGTAAATATGAATATAATAAAAATAAAAATTCTTACCATTTCTTGGGTCTCTGGTTAGAGTATTTTATCAATAAAATAACTGCGTTTTATTATAAAAAGCCTTTAAAAAGTGTTTGAATAAACAGTGAAAACAATCAAGCAAGGAGAAGTAGTCTACAATGAAAGATTCATACACTATAGTTTTTACGCGATAAATAACCATTGGGTTAATGTATCTTTTAATATTAAAATAAATCTAATATGTCGTATGTGTTTTTCACAGTTGCACTTCGTTTAACAGTACATATTGCTTTCAGTATAACTTTTAACTTCTAAGCCCCTTACCGCTTGAGTTTGTATTCCGATCGGCTCTTTCGGGTGAGGTGTAGTTCTTTGTGCAGGTAAATACACCTAGACATTTGGCTTGTGTCTTCCTTCACTTATAATGATCTGGATGTTGCTAATGGGAACATAATTGTGTTGGTCCGATGTAACAATATCTAACAAACAGGAAAACAAATCAAGAAACAAAACTAATGCTTTTATATGTTTTGAAACCAACCCTGAACACTGTATAGGTTTGTCTAGAGGTAGTTAGATCTGAATATCTGTGGTAATTCTTATACATTATTATTATTATTATTATTATTAAATAATAAATATAGTATTTTCCCTCTAAATCACTCGATCTGTTTGTCCATTATTTATGCAGAATATAAATATAGTTTTTAATTTGAATTTGAAGAACATTTGTGTGTATTTGAAGAATATAACCACTGTACTTTAATGTAGATGTCTATCTATCTGTCTGTCTGTCTGTCTATCTATCTATCTGTCCGTCTGTCTGTCTGTCTGTCTGCCTGCCTGTCTGTCTGTCAATCAATCTATCTAACTGTCTGTCTGTCTGTAACAGCTAAAAAGAAAAAGATCATGCTAGAAAATTCATTTGTTTATTTTTAATTTGGTTTAGTGAATGTTCTGGAGACTTCTGCATTCTAGGAATTCTTTGGGTCTATATTAAAAGCATGTTAGCCGATTTAAGTTTGGACATAGAATTTGAGAATGAAGTTTGGACATAGAGTTTGGACATAAAGTTTGGACATATAGTTTGGAAATACTTGCAGCTTCTATATTAAACCTTTCTGTATTGGAACTTACGTGGACTTATATTCTTCGGTGCTATAAATATTAAAGTGTTGGATTTGTAATTATATTAATTACATTTGTGTATGGTTCTATCATTCGATTATTTCAACTGTGCGTATCTACGAGGATATTCTATTCAGGATTATTCGGCGTTGGATTATTAATTGGACTATCAAAGGGACACCTCCTAAAGGGACAAACTGTAAGCTAACATTTTGCATTCTCAAATTTCGTCTGATATATTTGTTATTGTTTTGTTAGGCCATAGATTTGGTTGTTTATTAAACTAAAACATTATTTTTCTAGTTTGTTGCTGGCTTGTTCTTTCTGTTACACCATTACGTCGTTTAGTAAACATGCCATGTTAAGATAAATCATAAATAGCGACACCGATCGTAACACTGTCTGTCTGTTTGTCTGTCTGTTTGTCTCTGTCTGTCTGTCTGTCTGTCTGTCTGCCCGCCTGCTGCCTGCCTGCTGCCTGTATATCTGCCATCCATCCATCCATCCATGTATATATTTATCTATCTAGACAACAGAACACAGCACAAAGTGTTTTATGAATAAGTTATACAAAATACATATTTGTTCATGAAGAATCGGATTAATTTTAACTTCTCACATGAAGCAACAACAGTTGCATAGCAGCAGAAATACAAACGTTACTTTGGTATATAAGTGCATAAAATAGAAATTGCGTGATATATTATCTAACAATATATTATTCATGTTTTCCAGTTGTTTAAACGTGATAAATTGAAGCAGAACAACATTTAATGCAAATATTGATCTTTCCATTAATTTGAACATCGTTTCACAATGGAGAAGAATCTGAATCGTGATGAAGTAAAATGTTTTGTGCAATAGAATGCCATAGAGATCTTGGAACCAGTGTCCTACATGAGAGGCATATGGATAAATCATAAATAAACAGACAATAAATATTCGCGGGGCACACCATATCCTGTTTCATAATGCTCTCTAGAAGGCGGTTTATTTACATAAGTTAAAGGTGGTCTCTTTGGAAGAAAATCATTGGTTTGGTTGCATCTTTACACACATAGAAATAAAATAAACTTCAAGAGAATAATTTTACAACGTGTGTACGTATGTACGTATGTACGTATGTACATGTTCTAACTCCTACACACTCTCGTTGTGGGACTGAGGATCGTGACTCCTACATACTCGACGTGGGACTGGGAATCGTGACTCCTACACACTCGGTGTAAGACTGAGGATTGTGAATCCTACACGCTTTGCGTGCGACTGAGAATCGTGACTCCTACACACTCGGTGTGGGATTGAGGATCGTGACTCCTACCCACTCGGCGTGGGACTGGGGATCGTGACTCCTACCCACTCGGCGTGGGACTGGGGATCGTGACTCCTACACACTCGGTGTGGGACTGGGGATCGTGACTCCTACACACTCGGCGTGAGACTGGGGATCATGACTCCTACCCACTCAGCGTGGGACTGGGGATCGTGACTCCTACCCACTCGGCGTGGGACTGGGGATCGTGACTCCTACACACTCGGCGTGGGACTGGGGATCGTGACTCCTACCCACTCGGCTTGGGACTGAGGATCGTGACTCCTACACACTCGGCGTGGGACTGAGGATCGTGACTCCTACACACTCGGCGTGGGACTGGGGATCGTGACTCCTACACACTCGGCGTGGGACTGAGGATCGTGACTCCTACACACTCGGCGTGGGACTGAGGATCGTGACTCCTACACACTCGGCGTGGGACTGGGGATCGTGACCCCTACACACTCGGCGTGGGACTGGGGATCGTGACTCCTACCCACTCGGCGTGGGACTGGGGATCGTGACCTTACACACTCGGCGTGGGACTGGGGATCGTGACTCCTACACACTCGGTGTGGGACTGAGGATCGTGACTCCTACACACTCGGCGTGGGACTGAGGATCGTGACTCCTACACACTCGGCGTGCGACTGAGGATCGTGACTCCTACACACTCGGCGTGGGACTGGGGATCGTGACTCCTACACACTCGGCGTGGGACTGAGGATCGTGACTCCTACACACTCGGCGTGGGACTGGGGATCGTGACCCCTACACACTCGGCGTGGGACTGGGGATCGTGACTCCTACCCACTCGGCGTGGGACTGGGGATCGTGACCTTACACACTCGGCGTGGGACTGGGGATCGTGACTCCTACACACTCGGTGTGGGACTGAGGATCGTGACTCCTACACTTGGCGTGGGACTGAGGATCGTGACTCCTACACACTCGGCGTGCGACTGAGGATCGTGACTCCTACACACTCGGCGTGGGACTGGGGATCGTGACTCCTACACACTCGGCGTGGGACTGGGGATCGTGACTCCTACACACTCGGTGTGGGACTGGGGATCGTGACTCCTACACACAAATTGCTAATGCGTAAATATCTCGTTCATCATCTAATTACCCAAGCCTACGGTGCCACAAGATTACAAAAGAGGCTTTGTTAGCTTTTAAAAATGCAATTTATCATGGAGCTTAGACACTGTATTATAGTATGTATTCCTTTTCTAGATAAAAAAAACCCAGCCGCAATAGCTCAGGTGGTAGAGCGTCGGCTTGCGGATCGGGAGGTCGTGGGTTCGAACCCCGGTCGGGTCTGACCAAAGACTTTAAAGTTGGTAGTAGTGGCTTCCCTCCTAACGCTCGGGGCTAAGGGGACAGCATTACGCCTGACTCGTCGGTGTCAGTATAATGGACCGGCCGGGTTCAGTCCTTGGGCACCTCATAAGTGCCCCTGTGCTATAATGATAGAAATGTCGCTGCGCAGTATCGGCAAAAATGCCGGCTAATCCCAATCCCAATCCCTAGATAAAATGACCCTCTTCTAAAACGAATATGCACCTATAGTCACATATTTGTCCTATTGTGTGAAATGCATATAATGCATTAAACGCATTCATCAACTGTGCACAAATAGAAGCAGATTTTATATTGCTTCAAATAGGAATTAATGTTAACACTTCCCGACTTTATAATCGACGTCATATTTATTTCTCTTCATCATTCTCTATTATATGGCATACGGTATTTATACATCCCAGAGCTATTCCAATATTTATTCGAAATATTTGCTTCCTTAAAAATGCTTAGGATATTTATTGAAAAAGAAGCCGGCTTGCTTACTTTCTGACTATTGTTTGTCTTTTTTTAAATGTTCAAATCATAAATTGATAGAGTAACCAAGCATTTTTATCTCATATTTAACTCAGTTATGGAATTGTTAGCAATGTTTATGTGTTACAATATGAAAATGTAATCACAGTAGATTATCTTTAAACAAACATGCATTATTTAAAGTCATTAGTAGGCAAACAAATAATTTCTTTGAAATCGGCAACCAATTTCTATTGTAAATCAAAGACGCATTAAATGATTACTAAAAACTGACAATTAGTAAACGCCCATACGCACCGAGATGGCTTATCCAGCAACAAACAACAAGGCTGATGCATCTGCAATGTGGTGCACACAGCATCTGTTTCTAGACGGTATTTATTAAATAGTGTCTGAGTAACGCTCTCAGCGTTAACATCTGTTTCTAGATGAACACTCATGCCTTGTCACATCTGAATTCAAGATAAATGTTTATTAATACATAAGATAATTTGGATATTGTAGGACAAAGACGTAGAACTCATTTATGTAAGCGTGTTGTAGATGTTTCTGTCCATATAAAATGAGGTAAACTTACATGTTCTGATACCATTATATCCTAGAATGAAACTTCACAGCGTAGAAAGAGTACTTACAAAATTCGCAATGTGTGAATAGCGTAGACATGTATATATGGTAGACATGTATATATGGTAGGCCAAAAATACCTCTTTTTCTGATTTTGCTGTGTACTCGTACATTCAGTCAGGCATTAGCATGTTTCACTAAAATGTCTTCATTTTGAAGTTTCAAGTTGGTCGTTGTGATAGTTAATACATCACATTATGCAATATCTAAGCAAACAAATCTATCCTGATCATAATACAAACATAAAGTTTGTCTTCAACACACAGAGCCAGTCGTTTTAGTATAAACAATGGTGGCAAAATCTTGTAACTATAAGCCATGTCTTTTCCTGCGTTGTAACATTGGAAATCGACTCGCTAACGACATTCGTATATGGCATGTATTGGCATTGTAAGCTGAATAATTCAAAATTTTTAATTCATTTTACAAACACTTAAAACAGATTATAAATGGAACAAAGTTTTGCTCTGAAAATGACAGATACGAAATATGCACAAAAGGGGCCCCTTGCTATAAACATATATGCATAATTTATATCACCAATTATAGCCACTTTAGGGATGTCCAGCTACTTGGAAGAACGGGCATATCGATTGTCAGATAGAAGAGGCCTTTGCCACTTCAAGGCCTTATGCCCCGAATTGGACTTACAACCACGAGGTCAGAGGTTAAATATTCAGTATAGTTAAAAGTGGTCGAGACGCTACGTGTCCTCTAAATGTCGTTTTATTCATGGTATTTGTAACTGGACAATACAAATGAATAAAACATGAACACTTGTGCTTAGCATAACACTGCATGGTTGCATTTCTGCCAAGTTTGTCGTCCCATACAAACAATATTCAGTTATCCGGGAAGTTGTTGTCTTCATTGACACCGTGCCAACCAGTCGTGGAACGTCCCTTATATTTCCTTTATTGTCAGCAATAAAACTATATCACTTTTATGCGCAGCCTGGCTTCGACCTGGCGACAATGCTGTACCGATAGGGCTACTAAGTCCAGTACAATACGTATAAAAAGATAAAAAAAAAAAAATGTGTACTATTTTGAAGTCATATGCACTATATTTGTAATAACATACATCATTTACATAACTTTTTTTAACAAAGTTTTTTAATGATTAAGTTCAAGAAGAGACACCAGCAATTCCTTTGCACCCAATATATTTATCGAACCATACTTTTTCTGCTTCAATGAGGCGATACTGTTGCATAAAACGTATCAATTAAATAAATTTCCAGCATCTCAATTACACAAGTGATATGTTCTCTCGCATGGTCAGCCAGAATTTATACGAAACCACTTTTCATTGAAAGATATTCAAGGAAAGACTTTGTATGTAGTACTGTGTCTGTTTTCCGGTAGGACAGATTGTGAGCATTTTTCAAAAAGGGGATCATTTATCAAAGTAATCAAAATCTTAATTCCATTTCCGACGGAAGGTTATGCACAGTGCATTTAACAACATTTAACAACATTGGATAGTATTGTTCCTTCAGGGTGATTAATAATATCTGTTTCAGTTTCAAATGTTAATAGAACGCGTGTCATAATAAGACATTTCACTTGAAAATTATAACTTAAAGAGTATGTAATACAGTTTTTTTAAACCAAAATTACGGGAATAACGATGACGTCATGATGTCATCGATGACGTCATAACAAGTGCTTGTTATTTTCAAGATGGCGCCCATGTATATAGAATTCATCAGGTGGATGAAAACTCATATAGACAGCTAGCAATATTCAGTTTTCAGATGAATCATATTTAAGCTTTAATGATATTGTAAATACACATAATTTCATGAAAAGTCTTGACGTCATAATCATCCACCATGGACGTCACTTTGAACATTTGTTATAATAATATAAACGGATATAATATATCTAAATGCATGTATCTATATATAAAAATAAATATAAATAAATAAGTGGAGTTTGATATATATATGTCACAACTTTAAAGCCTCTTACTATTACTATGTGAAAATTGGATGCCTATATTTGATGATATTAATACTAATAATATTCATAAGACTATCAGATATTATGAATCACCCTGCACATACCTTATATTTTATTCATGTTCAGTGCTACACAGGAAAATGTTCGGGCACTTACTGACTCATTGCTTCGGTCGATTAAAAAGCTATTCAACAAAGCTTCAGAAGTTTGAAGGTAATGTCAGAACGACATGCAAAAGGTCAAATGTCTAGTAAGTATACTCAACATTTGTTTTGAGTAACAACTCACAATATTAAACATTGTAAGTGTCTAAAATTAAATGTTAAGTCTTGGTGTATCGGTTCGCATACAAGCTTATTTCATTTTTTTTCAATAAATAACTTTAATTTAATCTTCATCAACGTCTCATTTTTTAAAATTATAGTTCTTGTTGATATTAGAAATCCAGAGATAAAAACAACACTTGTTAGTCAACATTGAAAGTAATCATTTTTAGGTAGGATTTTTTTCCAACAACTATTTAGCCTTATGGGTAGAGACATTTCTTTTTACCCGAATGCAAATAGTAGAGTTGTGAACAGAAGCGTGATATATTGCTTTACTGTTGGAAACATACTTGCTCTGATTATGTAGCATTTGTATGAACTTGGATGTAATAAACATTACTTTGTTTTCACACTAAGCACATAAGGAATGATTCACGTACAGAAATACATCCGTTACCATATGGCGTAAGAAGATAAAAACTAAGAAAAATCACCATAACACCAAAATATGTTTTTTTTAATGTCTTCGAAATTGTTTTACATGATAATTCCCGAAAAAGCGGCACCATTTAGTCATGAAAGTTTAATTCATTAATTGATTAACGCATTTTTAAGAACATTCCCAAATTTATGAGTCTGAAGCGATTTAACATGAATTTGTCTTGCTGCATAAATGCAATAACAATAGTTTTCAAACCCTTAGGAACACGGGAATTCAGGTCGTGCACACAGGTAACATATGGACATTGTAAAGCAAACAAATGATAGGGATTCATGGAGGACTATTTATTGAATATGAACCAAGTTTCATAATGCTCTGCAAATAATGACGTTGGAGGATCATTGTTTACATGTGCTGTTATTCGAGCGGTCGACAAACGATTGGTGATGAAGTAACCATTCATCATGCTTTGTTTTTTTTTGCTAATTTCAGTGCAGGCATCTGTTCATTTACAAAACATGCATTTTCACGTGAGACATACAACGTATTTCCATTAAAGCTGTGTTATTTGGAAAATAATTTACAAAGAATCTACAAATAAGAAGTAAAATATGTTCCGAATAAAAATATAAAGAATACGGGCATTGTACTTTCTTTTTTTCATATCACCCAATTACTTATGAGCGGCATCGTACGTATAAACATATGATGTGGTTATCTTATTGGTGTCGTGTCACCGGTTTGACCAAACAAAACGAGAGCAATATTATGTACGATTATGTTCGTGTTTTAATTATAAGATATGAGTTATCAGTTATATATTTAAACTTAGAAGCAAACTGCAGTACTTGATACACTTTGTTGTAATTAATTGTTATATTTACAATCAAATATGCCAAATACCTTCTCTAAAAAAATATTTAAACTCTTAATCAATCGTTGTAACTAATACAATTTACTAACATGCAAGATCCAGTACACGGAATCAGCAGACATAATATGAGCTAGACATAATATTGCCCCCCCACCCCATCCCAAGCTTTTGCCATATAGGTAACTAAGAAAGGTCCTATCAAAATTTCCACAGATATTTAATCTACATATGGACAAAGGCAAACAATGTAAATGTGACAAGAACACAGAGACGAAACATAACACAGAAAAAGAAAAACCACCAGTTACCACTTTGAGTGTTCAGTCGGCAAAAGGACCGACTGGGCTGCTTAAACCTGATTTGTGGAGCGCTCCAACCTCGCACTTCCTGAAGGTTTTTCTATCAAACAGAGTAAATAAAAATATTCCGTCAAAGTGAAACAGCTAACAGGAAGCACCTGCAACGGGAGTTAAACAAATACAATGAACTAATATACATAAAAAATATCACTAATGAAATCAACTATCAACATATGTACAGTATGTTCAATGGATAAAAGCCTCGGCAACCTAAAAATTCCAAATGAGAGAGAAAATAACATATCATAAAAAGCCGAGGATTTATTCGCAGTTGGCATATTATTTAATAAAGGTAAAAAAATCCCGATGTTATACCTACTGAGCAATCTCGCGTAAAGGGCATGGAGACCTATTTCTCACAGTTTCCTCATATTGTCATCATAACTTTTTTAAGTAAACCACAACTTTTATATTTGTATATATCAAAACCAGTTAAAACATATTTTTGATTTATTTTCTAGTGTTTATCTAATATACATTAAATATATTCACATTAAAACCGTAAATACAATTTATCTTTTGTTTATCCAAATCTGTTTAAGAAACAAAAAGACTTCTGTGTATAATATACAATTTATCTGTAAAATATATCGGCGGTTTGCTAGGAAAAATTGGCTGCATTCTTTACAAAGAACAGTTAGGTCAAACATTCAAGTTTTATTTTGTGCTTCGTCGATACATTGTTGAATTTTGTAGGCTTTAATGTTCTTCGACAGGTTTTTTTAAGATGTGGGAAGTATTTGACTTGCCTGGCAAGGCAGATAGACATAGTCTTCATAATGTCAAGGCCACTTTCTTTTATAGTAAATCAACAAAAGCAGACGAGCTTTTGTTAGACTGAAACATACACACACGGTTGATTGTATTCAATCTGCCAAGCCAATTATGCGATCCATGTTATTGTTATGTCTGCCAAAAAAGAGAAGAATAACAACGTTATCGATGTGTTGGGGGCAAGTTGGCATCACGTGCTCATTCCTTCATTTTATACCATGGTGGCGGCAAAAAGTCTAGTTTTTATTCTTAAAAGAGTTTTATCTTTATCAAAATATGCTCATAATAAAAGTGACAGACATATAATTAACATTAACATACAGAGATTCCGTGCTTCAGTCTTTATAACCAATACGTCACGTTAAGGAATTGCATACAAAGGTTAAAATATAAACTCATCACGGTTGTATCTTTGGGCGAGTGTACAGATAAAACAACATCCAGTTGTGTATACGACAAGCATATAAACTGGTGTACAACACAGGTATATAACAATTACAAATGTGTGAAACACACATACATCAAATAAAAGGCTTATAACATTACATCCCTTTATAATTATATCATGTAAGACCAACAATGTTGAGTAATAATTATTTTTGTAATATTTACATATTATTAGATGTCGTCTCTAGTTGACGCTGTCTATCCATTGCTGTCAATGATAAATTTCGATTTCTAATAGTTATATGCTACAAACTTCTGTCCAAAACAAAAAAAGCTTGACCACTCATTTGACACCACTTTAGTAATAATAAAAAGACACAAAAGACAAACAAACAGAAATATCGCCGGTTGAAAATCTAAATCGTTACATCACGCATCTTGAAATTTGTTTGAACAATATGCAATAAAGACACATGAATATGCATGTTATGAAGACTACGCTGTCGGTATAGTATTGGACTTTTATTAAATCAGAGAAACATATGTGGCATTGTCATGTAGATATGAAACAATGAAAAGGTCTTACAATTATAAAAAAATTCATTAAAACCTAAAAAAGAATAGCGAAATAAGGTGTACATAAATAAGGTGTGTCGATAAAATGTAATCAAAGCGTCCAGAAGCGCTATTTGAGCGGTGTAAGTTTTACTCTGTACGCGAATACAGGTGTAAAAACAATAGTCAATTTCAGTAAGAAATCAAATGCACATCGTAATGGAAAGTGGAAAGCAGTCAAGTCTTCCGCTGCAAATAAACACCTCTTCCAAGCTATAAATACATTGGATTAAAAGTTACATCTGTGTCACTATCATAATAAAAAACAATGTTATTCTATATTGAATATTTTCAATAAAATTTTGCATTTCAACTTAAGTTAGATCTAACATAAATGCTCATACATGATACCGGATTCGACCAAATAAAAAAAACTGAGTTTGAAATTAACTACTACCTCTTACACCCTGTGTGCACCATTTCTCTCCGAATGTGTGCGGAAGCTTTAGACTGAGATGCTGAGATAACACGAATGGCCTATGTTATTACAAGGCAGTGATATCGCAAATATGTCGGCCTAGCAGATAATGCATAGTCAGTGGAACACTCTAATAGCAGTTGACATTGTTCATCAATAAATTTGCTTTCCATGTACGTCTGATTTACACATTATAATAAACATCCAGTTTAAACAGATAACAATATAAATATTAACATCTGAAACATGCCTGAACACAATCGACGCGTCTTGTCTCCTTATACATATATATTTGTTCTGTACACACGCTACATCTTCTTAGGCATATAACTGAATAACTGACGGCGAGTAGTCAAAGTCATGCACAGCCAATCACGTGTGCTTTCGAAATCCGGCTCTCCCCGAACATCCCTATTTGTGCCTCAGAACAGTCAGTCGGCAAAAGGACCGACCATGTACTTAAGCCGTTTTACAGAGCTATAATCTCGTGCTTCCTGGGAGTATTCCCTAAATACAAACACTTAGTAGAATTTCAAGTCAAAATGTGACAACTTAGGTTAAGCAATTATCAATAAATACTTTTATGAACAATTTAACATTAAATGCACCGAACTAGTGATTGTTTTAAAAATGAATCGGTTCCGGGTTCGATTCATACCAAAACAAAGTTTAATATACAAGTTTCTTTGATGTAATTTCCTTGAATCGTTTTAAAGGCTATGTAGTATACAGCTGCAAAATTTATCAACTGGTATCACTTATTCTGGTATAATGTTGAAACCAATTCAGCTGAAGCGTTGATATCGCCTTTAAGCAACGTTTGAATATCTGGAATAATACCTGCTATCTCTCTAACATTAGAAACCCAAACAATTCTTTTACTATACGATTTCAGTATACATATAACAACAAATTGTTAAAGCAGAGTAATTATTTGAATACCGTTTATATAAAACGTGCAAGATCGAGTTCGCGGGAGATGCAGCTAGACAGACAGACAGAGAGACAAACAGACACTAAGACACAGAGACAGCCAGAGACAGACAGGGACTAATTTTAAACATGTAGAAAGAAAGAAAAAAAGAAGAAAGAAAGAAACAAACAAAAAACAAAGAAAAGAAAGAAAAAAACGAAAATAGAGAGAGACAGAGAAACAGACAGATACAGAGACAGAAAGAGGCATAATCAGAGAGCCACAGAGAGAGAGGGACAAAGGGGAGAAAGGGAAAAAGAGTTAGGAAGACAGACACAGGAGAGAGAGAGAGAGAGAGAGAGAGAGAGAGAGAGAGAGAGAGAGAGAGAGAGAGAGAGAGGAGTAGGAGTTATTATATATATTGTTTATATATTAAATATAAAGGAAGATATTTGAAGATATTTAACAAATCAAAGTCTATTTTGCTCTAACAAACTGTTAAAGAGTGAATATTTATTTTCCAAAATCACACGTAGGTTCCATTTGCATCAACTTTCATAAGTATTACATAATGTTGCATGTTCCATCAACTGAGTGCGAGATTTTGCAAATATTCTTCAAGAAAATTAAACATTGTTGGCTTGATCATGTCTGGTCATGTAAACATTGTGTTATTTATTGATATTGTAAGCCCCAGCGGATAAAGTTGCGGACCTTCTGTTTACATCTCTTGTGGTGGAAGATTATATATCTATGTTACACTATAGTGTTACAAGTAATTATTGAGTATGTATCAGAATACCTGTTGGTTACCCATTAAGTTAATGCTGACAGTTTTTTTTATAAGACTTAAAACAATGATTTTATTAAGGTTATTTAATGCAAATGAGAAGGGAATTCCGGCTTGAACATAAAACCTGTGACTGACTTAAATTGTGATCACGTTTAGAATCTATGAAACACATGTTCATTCATAAGATTTGAGACAATCATTAGAGAAAACGGTTTTCCAACAACTCCAGTAGTGTATATTAACCATACAAACAAACATTCTCAGTTTTATAACTACTGTTTGTCATTCAACTATTTTTTTTTAAAAGATTTTAGTTTAATATAGTCGTTCGTTAAAATATTAAAGATTAAACTCTTTAGTGTACAAAGACGGATTAATTAAAGACTAATTTTCTTAATAAGAAAACAACAACAACAACAGAGTTTCAAGTCACAAAGCTTACTTAAGTATAATATGTAAATATAGCTTAGCAGTACCCTATGTCATTATTATTACAAAAATTTGTTTAATAAATATATCATACAAAAAACGTTTATTCACTAAATGAAAGTTTAATAATTAGGCACACACAGCAACTGTTATTTTCATTTCAATAGAATTATCCATCTACCCGCCGTTAATCGTTATATATATATATATATATATATATATATATATATATATATATATATATATATATATATATATATATATATATATATATATATATATATATATATATATATATATATATATATACACACACACACACACACACACACACACACACACACACACACACACAATGAAATGACATATACGCCCTGAAACTTACTAAGACACAGATAAACGTGTACAAGTCTTTTAAACCTAGCACATCATCTTTGAAAGTACACTAAACATACTAAATTTTTGAATAAATACTAAACATAATTAAACATAATATATTCAATACATAATTTGGGTCATTACAGCGACTCCCAGCTCTTTTTATGGAGAAAGACCAAAGACAAGAGTTGTGGTAGAACAACCGGCGTGAAGCAGGTCAGCTGTTAAATGTTTTTATATTATGTCTTTCTCTCGCCGACCGTGAGATCGACCTATGCGATAATAGGATGAGAAATAGGTTTTATTTAAACAGTTCACACACATTGTCACTTTTGCTGTAGTTGACTGCTTTTCAGTGAAAACTCGAATATTTAATGTGGATTCTTACAATTATCACAACTTAACACAACACAACTTTTATTTGGCCCATGTGCTTCCACTATACGAACAATACTTAGAATAAAACCTACGCATTTTGATTCTAGTTTAATCAATTTACTTTAATGTAATATCACAGTGTTGCGCTAACAATTCATTGTAGCACGTGAGTATTTAATTGCATTTGATGTTTCATGCTGCCTTATAAAAAGAACTTAAAATCAATAATACCTAAAGCAGACGATAATGTGTCAATCAAATATTAAATAGCAACTCTAAGTGACATCCACTTAACCGTTCTTTGCCCTTTATAAATTAGTTTTACTTAAATAGTCAATAATAAGTCATTAACTTAATGCTAACAACAGTGCTTCAAAGCTTTTATTATAAAATATTCATACGAATAAAAATGCCAGAGTTAATTGGGATATAGCCTTTATCGCCTAAGCTATTTCAGCAAATCTAGAGTGGTAAAGTATAGAGTTTCTTACACTCATTAAGCTTTTTCAAAAATGATGTTCCTGTAAGTCAACAATAATTATTTTAGATGGACTTCGCAAAATTCTCAAACGACAATAGGTACAATTATTTCTTTGGTCGCAAATATAGGTCATCGTGATGGACTATACACAATCTGATGAAAGAATATCTATTTATTTTAGTATAGCAACATCGAATACCAACATTTACTCTTATTTCGAGGACAAACCTCTCGAGTTAATGTTAATAAAAGTGAAAAACTAATCAAGTCAATAGTACTTAAGCGAAATTGCATTTATCTCCCAAATACAATAAACATTCCAGCTTGCTCAAACAACTGGAAAACCGCTGCTTCCACACCAATGTTATGAAGCCTTGAGTATCGGTTCCACAGAAAGTAATTTCAATTTTAGTTCCATATCAGAAAATAAAACCATCCTTATATAGTTCTGATGCTAATTGACTGTCAAAAAAGTTAATCGCTTGCAAAGATGTCAAAAAGGGTATGTTCTTCGATAATGAGAATGCAAAAAAGTAAAAACTAAAAACAGTATACATGGTGTAAGGAACAAGAAATTCTGGCTTTCTATTGAGCTTCTCTCTTAAGATGTATAAATCAATCGGCGACTGGTTCCGTGTACATGGCGTTTGTCGTCAGCACGTCGATGTATAGCTTCAAGAATCGGTTGTGAATGACTTAAAACCCTTTTCTTTGAACTTATCGGTACTTATCGTTTTTAGAACTATAAACAAAAGCTTCTGAAGAATTATAATGTAAAGTATATTTTTTTTAATTGAATTTCCTTCTATTTATATGATTTTGGCAGAAAACATTTTCTAAGAAATGTAAAATGAGTTTTCTTATTTCCTTCTGGTAGAAGAAATGCCATGTAAGTTCGTTTGTTGTTTCATTTTAGATAAAACGCACACGTATTTCGTTTACAATGCAACACACACGATTCACTTATTGCCAAGTTTAATTCATTTTTTTCAACTTTCAACATACAGTACTTGTATAGACAAAATACACAAAACGCATGGGTAAATTACAAGCGACGGTTTATTCTTATACTTAATGAAAATTTTATGTAGGTTTTACAAAATTACAAATTCCCATCATTGATACTTTTGCCAATGATCAGGTTGCTTGACAAGGTGCCATTTTCATAACTGCGTTTGGAAAATTGACAAACTTCCATTTAATACGTATTTAATATGCATTACATGGTAACGAGTTTTATATATTTTTAATGAATAAAGTTACACAGCAACTGCCCAGCTTGTATATATAAATAAGGATACTAAGAGCAAAAAGATGCGTTTTTAAACAGTCCAATAATTTATGACTACCATACTTTAGGAGCTTTGACTTTTTTCTTGGCAAACCAATAAAGATTTAAAGAAACAGTATTGCACATAATAGCACTCGCTGTTTTACACTAGCTCACACTTAACTGTCGTTGATTTACGTCACAGTATAATATAATGGTACCAAAATAATGCTAAATAAACCGTACTGGACAGAATTAATCATAGAATTAGATATGAGATCGGATGTTGACAACCAGAGAGTGAACAATTTGAATAGAAATGAGCATAGGAGAGTTTCCGTTGGAATAGGTCACCCGAGGATTGGGATTGTCCGACCTCATCTCAAATACTTCAAATCCTGTGACTCATCTTTTTTCTAACTATCCTACGAGCGAATATGACACACTTTGTATGGACTATTTTCTTTTATGTGTAATCATCCCCCCACACACATACACGCACACAAAAGCACATTTTTTTTTTGCCATTAAACGAGAACGTTTTTATCAATAATATTCTTTTGATATATATATATAAAAAGATAGTGGCGTTTACGGTTTTAAAAGAAGTGATTTTTTTTATTTATTTTTTATTATTTCTACCAAATTATTTTACCGATTTTTATATATCCAAGGGCAATTCATTAGTAAATACAAATATTAGAAATATGAGATAAACAATCTAAGATAAGATTTTCTACCACGGATATGTATCATGGGAGAATCTAACGGGGACGTGATCGGGCCCGGACCCCAGCGCCGCACAACCCCGCCCCCACCCTTTCCCACCCCACTTCACAACGAAAAAACAACCCTTCCATGAAAGTAATTGTTAAATTTTCAGTGTGTTAGATTTTTATGGTACTTGTAGAACATTTGCCAATTATGTGTCCAGTGCTACAGATAAGACGAGCCTAAAATATCTTGAAATTTAACTATTTGTGTGAAAACATACTGTCTATGAGGGTTGTCAACGCAAGTGAAATGTTTGAAATGGAACTATTGGACTTCTAGACATCAATACTCTTCCAGTGGAAACTGACCGACTAACACTACTCGTACCTGTAGATCTCGCTCAATTTGACATCTCCCTTCATCATCCCATCAAAAATGTGATTATTGATTATCTATGTCCTCGAAAATACAAGTTGGACTTATGGAAAAAAGTTTGTAGTAGACTCTAAAATGCAGGAAATGGCATTATTAGCTGCAACATTTCAAAAGTTTTCTGAGAGAGAATGCCCCACACCCCCGAGCAAGGCTAGAACCTCTGATGCTTGCTCAATTTGGACACCCCCACCCCCCACCCCTGACAAATATCCTCATTCCGCCCTTGTATCTATCTTATGTCGCATAGTTATATCTGTGAAAAATGTATTTGAATATATATTCAAATATGGCTGGTCAAACCTTGGAGAGCACCCATTTCTTGGATATGTTAATGTCACGCCAAACTACCACAGGCTGAAGTCTATGATAAATGTGTAGTCTAGAAAGACGAATATTCGTTGTCATTATTTCGTCTTATAAAAATTGTAAAGATTATTTGCATTTGACGTACTTTGGGCATTACTACATAAATTCTATCTTAAAATGAATAGGATACCTCAGTCGTATATTCTTATTCAAATAGTTCTTTTGAATATTTTTTTGACAATCCAGTACGTCGTTAAGCCGTTCTTACTTAATGCCTCATTTCATTGTTTAAATCAATTTAACATTGTTAAGCATGAAACTACATTAGTTTCGTGCGTTTTTATGTTTGAATATGTTTTGCAAAACTAAAAGGGCATTGTCATATTTTTGTGAATTGTCAGACTTATGAACTCATGAAAAAGCCTTCAAAGGGCCCATTTTAATATAAATAGTTAACATCAAGAGGGTATGCTTCTTATTATATTTAAGTAATGTTTGTTTATTCTTAATTTTTAAAAAAAGATTCGAAAAATCTACCATTGAACCAAATCCTCAAATCATCTGTGAAATGGCGATATACTTTTTTTAACTTAACTGTTGTTTTTATTTTAATAAGCGGACTGTTAATTGCGATATCATAGAATGCACAGTAACTTATTCCCGCCTCATATATCAACTCTTCTACTTTAGCATCATTTCAAAAGCTCGTCCGTTTGTCACATCAATCATGTTTTGGGTCGGAGTTCAGTGCAGCCTTAGCCAGAATATGTATATCGGAAATCTGTTCTGAGACTGTAAGCGGCTGTGTATGTAAGCCTACTGGTTCGCGTTCATCCTGTATTTGTACAAAGCTTGAAAATCCAATTCAAAATGTGTTGCTTAGTGAAAGTGAAACAAAATTTAAGTATTATGTATTTACAAAACACACACACATATATAAATAACCGATATATATATATATATATATATATATATATATATATATATATATATATATATATATATATATATATATATATATATATATATATATATATATATATATATATTGTAACGATACTAATGTGCGTAATGTTGTTAAACTTAAAAAATGTCACAATAACGAAATAGAAGATACTATGAAATGAGACAATGACCTGAACCGGACTGTATTTGTTACTGATTCCATTCGCTAATATGGATTTCGTAGACAGCAACTCAGAAATCGGTAAACACTTTTGTTCATATAGTAAAGGAAATAAATAACAACTTCCATTAACAGTTTTACAGTATATAACAGTGTTTTGTCTAAGAGATTTATATACAGAATATACTTTCTGGCTGATAATGTAAACTATTTTCATGGTTGAGTATTAAATAGCAGCATGGTATTTGTTTATGAAGCACTACACAGAACGTAGGTTCTGACATGTTAATCCCTCTTCTTAAGTCGAGATTTTGTTAGACACATCTACTTAACATCCCTGTCAATCAATGCTTGTTCCGACCGTCCATTTCCCAACTTTTACTAAGCTTCCAGATCGTCACCTTAACAAGTCTGCCTTGGGGTACACTTGTTTGGCAAGTCAATCAATGACCATTTCCGACACTCTGAATTTCTAGACTTGTAAACATATGGCCGACTTGTTTTTTATTAAGGACACAATGATACCGTGTTATTATTAAAATGTCCTTCAATTTACTAGTATTTGTTTGACAATCATTGATTTTCTTTGGAAAAGAAAACACAGACTGAACTGCAGTTGATAGATTTCAAAAATGCCAAAACATACAGAAATCGTCCTTTGAAAGGTTACAAAAGCGCGAACGCGGTTAAGTACCTTGGGCTGTGTCTATCAAATTGGTATTAGATGTGACTATCTAATAACTTTTCAAATCCTAATAGAGATGGTACAAGGACTAACTGAACGTTAGCTATTAGGTTAGTCTTCCATTTTAGCAAGTAATGTGTTAAACATAATTCATTTATTAAAGGTCAGCTAAGATAAGTGTTAGAAACTGATTTCAGCAGTTTTGTGTGACTGTAGTTTAAAATTGGTTGTGTTACTACTTTATTTAACTATCGCTGTATTACCTTTATCGTTTTACATGTATAAGTTGTTACCATTTCTTGAATGGAGCATCACGAGAACAGTCCTTTGTTCGAAGCCATATAAAATCATTGTGTTTAAATGCTTCTCCAACGCATACACATTTCCCTTGACACGTTATTTAATCACGAGTTCAATAAATACATCTCCTATTGCAAGGTCATAAAAGCATCAATGTGTCCAAATATTTTTATGTTTAATATGTATCTGTAGAGGACCGCAGCTTAAGATTAAAGGGAGAACGCGCGGGAAAAAAACAGGGAACATAATACCGAACTTGCTCTTTGACTGTATTTTATATATAGCATAACGGTATATATATATATATATATATGACTCATTAATTATGATAACTTGTTTGCATTATTATAAAACTTTGTTAATATTTTTGCAATTTGTGAAAGAAGTACTGTCCCTATCTTTACATCTATAACTCAATATCTACATATACTTAGTGTTAAAATTCTGCTGACACCATCAAAAAAGCAATTTTAATCAGGAAGTTTACTCTCGGACGAGACAAATGCTAACCATTAATCGTAAATGCTAAAAGATTTACGATGGGATAAGAGAAAGAAAATAAGACCAAGAGTGAAATACTCGTTATGGTTATGTTGTTTTCGTCAGGCCATGGCGTTGCCAGCGAGGTCAACATATACGTCTCGATGTCAGTGTTTGGTAAACTCAAAGTACTTTAAGACGTGCCTACCATTCGATTAAAATGGGGACGGGCATTTAGCAATTTAACATTATTGTTTAAATTTGATGGTTTTAATTACAATAAGGTAAATCACGAATATGTGGTAAATTTCTAGTAAGTTGACACAAAGAGACACAAAGGCTATAGAAATATTTCATTTATTTCAAAACATTATTCAGAACATTGTTAAGAGTTTTGGACTTTTTAAATAGTCATTACTTTGCGACTTATGTGTAAGTGATCGTTATAGACGTCAAAAAGCGCTATCGACGCACTAGAAAATAACTGCACCAAGTATTAAAGCTTTTGTACCAGACATGGCATAACTCTTTGTGCAAACAGGCCAATGCTTGATTGTTTGTTTGGGATTGTATACGCGTTAGTCAGTTGCACTCGTAATATTTATTTTTTTAATAGTCACACTTTGCATTATCATGAATTGAAAGAAAATCCATATATGCTTTCCTGTGTAGTTAACAAATATATGAATTTAAACATGCCTATAGGTTATTGTGTTTAGCACAATGTTCTTATATAGCTTTATATTGCTGTTGAAATACTTGCTCTAAATAGGAAGCATTCGGTAATATTGCATGATTTTAGGATTTTTGAAGGCGTTTACTGCAAAATAAGTTCCAACCAATGCTTGTGGAAAAACGCGAAAACTAACGCTAGTGGGTAATCTAAGAAAAATCGTTTCTATTAGTATTGTGAGACGTAAAGTTTTATCTAAATCTGATCTTATCTTTATAATTAATGTATGTTTTCTCAGTTCTTTCTCTCTTTTTTCTATAATCTGAAAAAAAAATCTATTTTTTTTATTTCAAATTTGTTTCTGACATATGCAAATATCCTTTGCCTTGAATCTATCTATCTATCTATATATATGGATCACAATGACGACGCAAAATTTATAATTAATATTTATTTTAAAATGTATTTAACTTTTAGTGCTAGCTCATTCAATGCACATTCAGCTTTTTCTTCCTCATAGAGGATCTCCCTCAGTTCCGTCTAATTATAGAGCTCCCCCGTTGCACTGTGCCAGTAAATCAACTACAGGGTCCTCGTAAAGATCATTTATCTTCGCACTTCGGTATCGGAAAACCATTCAAACTTACCTTGCGGCAGTGTTTGTGTGATCAAGTCAGATCATTACTTTTGGGAACGGTTGTTCTTCGTGTTTATCTGATAGTTTATCAGTGTTGATTAATATATTGATGGGGGTAATAGAGTTCAGTATCGCGTATGTTGTATGGATATAGAAATGCATGTGTAGTGTACTGTCAGAACAACTTCTTTGACGGAAATTATTTGAAAGATATAATAAAAACAAATTTCTACAAAGAGATATTTACGAGTCATTGAAAAGGTGTGCGATTTTTATATTATAATATATAATACTGACTTAACGGATTGTTTTTTCATGAAACTTGAGCAGAAGGAAATGACCCCTTTTCGACACCATGGGTGCCAAGATATTACTACAGCGAAAGGTAAACACGTTTTGTTCTTCGCACTGGTATGGAAATAAAAACAGTATGAATTTTATGTCTTTATTCTGCTGCCACGAGACTATGGAACAACCTTCCTGTTTAGCTCAGGGCCCTTTCAACACTGACAAGCTTTAAGAGGGCTCTGAAAACACACCTTTTTATTAATGCTCATTTTCACTTATTTCTTTTTATACTTTCATCTAAATGTTTGATCTATCATGGCCAATTTCTACACATGTTTTATTTCTTGTAATGTTAGTGACAAATTTATAGTTGTAAGGTGCCATTGAGCACTCCTGTGATAAAGGCACCTTAATATATGGTTATAATAATAATAAATTATTATAATAATAACTATAATCATAAAACAACAACAACAACAACAACAACAACAACAATAATAATAATAATAATAATAATAATAATAACATGTCTTAAAGAACTACATTTGCAAGTTATCATTATAATATAAATGTTTGGCTAACTATTAATATGTGACTTTTTAATGGTGTATGTGCATATGAACATTTATAGAACGAAGGTTCTGCCGATGTCATTCGCTCTGTTTGACATGACATTCTGTTAGATCTATCGTAAATTCAAGGTTACTGCACCTTTTAAGTTTCAAGTCAGTCGAGCGATTTTTAATTAATTGACCTTATCTTCTAATATTGTTTTGTAAAAATCCACGGAAAGGCTTGCGGTTTTTGGTATTGAAAGAATACCTATGTCATGCCGTAATGGGCCGTTCGAAGCCAGTTTATGTTAACTAATTAGAAAGTAGCACATCATTAATCTAAAAATGTGCTTTTAAGGAAACGAAAACAGTCTGACATATAAACTCTAGCGTGCAATGTATACTTAGCTGTGAACTGATCGGACCTGAAATAAAAGGTTCTAAAGTTTATATTTGTGGGGACATCATAAATACCTATTGATTCGCATGATTGTCGATATAAAGTATTGACTTACCTACTGTTTTCTATTTAGCATCTCCCTAGCAAATAGTAACTTAGAACATGAAAAAAAATGAAGGCCGTCTGAAAAGTCGTCAGTACTTCATCGAGCGGTTATTTTTATATATTTATTTTTATGTAAAAGTCTTCTAGCTGAAAACTGAAAATAGAACTTTACGTAAAAAGAGCAGTTGAAAATTGTGATTTGATGGCTGGATAATATTAGTTTTGGATTTGAACGTAAGCACATTCTGTGGTATTTGACTGCAGTTATAAATTGAACGTTTTATTATTTTATTTGAAGAGTAATTTATTTCGTTAATTTTTTAATCATTTGTAAAATATATCTTGACAATAGCTGTAGTATATTAACATTTTCGAGAACATTGACAAACTGTACTTATCAAAATGCTTCTTCAAAACATGCATGATCTTGAATCGCCGTGTACACTACACGAAAGAATCTCAATTGCGCGAAGTAAACAAGTGGTGAGGAAAACTCCCTTGTGTCCAAAACTCCTTTGCCATACACAGACAGGTTGACCAGACCAGAAGTGCGAACATGAAACGTCATGATGATGAGGCAAGTTGAAAGGCAAACAAGGGAATTTTAGAGTTGCCGCCCGTCATCAACAGGTTGTAAAAGGTAGGTATGTGGGTATGGAAAAGAAGAAAGGCCTGATGACCACTACTCATTCGGCTGGCGATGTGTTTGATAAGCAGTAACTATATTTCAACACGCACGTCCTAAATAAATACATTTTCTGTGGTAAGGCTTTATTTTAGTGCGAGATAAATGCACAGAGAAAATATGACAGAAATAGTTTTCAAGCTTTGTTATATTCACAAAGCCGAATGATTTTCCATAAAGTGTAATTCATCATAGTCATCGATCGAAATAAACTTCTGTGTGAATAGTGGGGTTCTTTCCTACGTACTGACATTATGAACAGTACCTCAGGCACACTAAAATAATGTTTGCCTCCTGTGGTCTATATAACCTAAATAGAAGCATAGTTTGTGTTTATCAACATTTTGTCAACTGATTACTAAAACAAATATATGTGTAGATATTTTTGTGTGAGTAATTCTCTGGGCTGAAATGTACATAAAAGATCAATGTGCTCTAATAGTGTTTAAGGCATTGTTAAGACCAGTGTCGTATACTAAACGACGAAAGGGTGTAACAGAAAGAACAAACCAGCAACAAACTAGTACAATTATGTTTTATTTAAATAAATCTATGGCGTAACAAAATGATAACAAATATATCAGACAAAATTTGAGAATGCAAAATAAATGTTAGCTTACAGTTGGCCCCTTTAGGAGGTGTCCCTTTAATAGTCCAATTAATAATCCAACGTCGAATAATCCTGAGTTTTCGGTAGAATGTCCTCGTAGATACGCACAGTTGAAATACTTCAAAAGTACTCGTAGAACAATACACTAATATAATTAATATAATTCCAAATCCAACACTTTCATATTTATATCACTGTAGAACATAATAAGTCCACGTAAGTTCCTATCAGCACGTTGTTTAAAATTGTGCAACTAAAAGGCTAATTTAATATTAGACAGAGAAAATGCACATTCAATGTATAATCTAGAGAGAGTAGGAGAAAACGTGTATGATGCTGGGACACATAACGACAGATAAAGAGAATCTGAGAGAGGGACACATACAGAGAGAGAGAGAGAGAGAGAGAGAGAAATAGAGAGAGAGGGAGAGAGAGAGAGAGAGAGAGAGAGAGAGAGAGAGAGAGAGAGAGAGACGGGATAGCGTGAATGAGAAAAGATAATATCTATCACTACCCGGTTATTTATAAATTAATAAATTTTTAATGCCAGTTCTCCTTATAGTCTCTCTCTCCCCCACCCCTCTCTCTCTTGCTTAAACCATTTGAAATCTGATAAAATGACACTCTTCCAACGTTTCTTCATTAAATAGTTATAACTCTGATTATGTGGCTTATTTCTGTCTAGAAGAGTTAGGTCAAGGTCGTACGTACGTCATTTCCAACCATACAGTTATACGGAACAACATGTCGTCCGAATGACAATACACTTTCAATATTTGTATTATTTATCAGCCCATAGAACTGTTCAGGACAAAACTAATCCACCATGTGCTTTTATTTAGTTATATCTATCAAGTTCAAAACGGAATGTTCGTGTGAGCAGCAAACTACAGCTTTTCCCTACAAATTCTTAATACCACAGTGGGAAGCCATCATTTGCGTTTGCCTGGCCATATCACACAGTGACCAGCAGAAGAAACTCCTGGCTAGTGTCTGTTATGCAATATTTATCTTCAAATATCTGCTTGGCAACATTCATTTGTGTCAGTCCGTAAATGCCTTGTCATATAACTTGACTCTAGTCTATGATATGTGAGGAGTTGGCATTTCGGTAGCATAATTGACGGTAGAATCATTGATACCATTTCTAGACTGGATAAGACTGTCCTGTGTTTAAACAGTGGCATATGACTGGTAAGCTTCAAACTGAATTTTTAGTTTTCACATATAACACGTATAAAATATTGACAATTATTAAATCAGAATGTTGTTGCTATTGCAAAGATGAACTGCAATTATAGTTGACTTTCTTAACGGAAAGTATATAATACATAACCGACACTGTTTGAACTTAGAATATTGTTTCTTATAGTAATTCCTTTTATGGTGTGAAATACTGTATTAAAAGGGTCCGAATAATGAAAAACCAACAGTATCCTAAATCGATTGAGTATCTTCTTTTTAAGCGCCCTTGGTAAAAATGTTCCTTAAAATTTTGCATGTAACGGAAGTTTACGAGAGTGGTATGATCGAGACCCTGAAGGTAGGCGCTTTCAGTAAAGCCCGGTAGCGCGATCGTGTTGTCCTGCACTGAAGGCAAAAAGCTCACTTGGTTTAGTTAACTCATTTTGAACTAAAAACTTCACCCCAACAAACTGGAAGCTTTATTATAAATGCTGGACTATGTTGAACGAAAACACAGTTCTGATATTATTCAATCAGTCCGCTTGTCGATGTACAAGAAGAGGTTTTAACATTATTGAAACTTTATTGCAGCTAAATGATGTCCATTCCAAGTACAGAAATAGTCAATTTTGAAAATTGAAAGATTGATATAAGCTTGTTAAGTTGATATTTTTGTGTTTTCTCGCTGTGCCTATGCGAAAAACTTCTCCGTGAGATAAATCACGACAACTGGCCTCCTTTCCAGTTTCTTCAATCTGGAACGAGGATTTTCATGGAAACTTATTGCATATGCTGTATAGAACTTACGTGATAAGTTGAATTCTAACACTACATTTATACTTATATTTAAGCACAGAAACCCCACACTGTCGTTATAATAAGTCATCCAACGAAAAATACATTCTTGTGTAGCTCCTAGCTTAATTACAATTACCAAGTCAGCAGTGCTTGTCAGACATTTTATCATTAATTTTTGAAACTTCGGTATTGTATACATATAACCTTACTTGATCCAATTAAAGGTGGTATCCAAAACAGCGCACGATTGTCAATTAAAGCGTGCAATAAGTACCTTCTGTTTGTTACTTCAGAGCGATCTGGGTTTTGGAGGCTGCTATGACCTCCTGCAGAGAGCGGACAGGATCATTGCGTGCTATAATTCGCATAACAATAATACAAAAGAAGCATAAATATATTATAGTTTATATCTATACATAGAGGGACAATATGTGCACTATGTTTTACTACACGATATGCTCTGGTACTTAAACAATATGGACCGACTGGGGTGCTTAAACCGGTTTTACAGAGCTCTAACCTCGCACTTCCTGACGAGTTTCTCAAATGCAAGCAATGAAAAGAAAAACGATCTTGATTACAAAATGTCCATGTGCTGATATTTTCTATAAGTTATGACGAAAGTAGTGACGTCATTGAAAAATAATGTCCACATAGTGTTTAGAAAAGAATATGGTATTATTTGGATTTGAACTTAAAAAAAATGGTTGACTATAAATAAAATTAACTTTCTGAATCATGAACAAACATGACCAGAGACCAATAAATGGTTGTAGCATCCTGTTCATGTGAAGTCAGAGATGTACATAGTCTTCCGCTAGCAAGCTGATAATGAAATTGGTATTTAGATTAGACTATCTCAACTAATGCTCAAATAATTATAAATAAAATTGGTGTTTCGATGTCGATGTATTGTGGTAGTCATCTTGCTGTAAAAATGTCATTTTACAAACCTCTCTAAAGTTTATACATGTACCCTTTCTCAGCAATTCAGTAATATCAATACAAAGTTTACACAAAACAAATCAACTCTTCGTTAAGTGCGAGCTACTACAAGGTACGTTCGGCTATTCCTGTCACATGTATGAACTCCCTCAGTTCCATCTAACTTCTGAGCTCATCCGTTGCACTGTGCCTCATAATCAACAAGTATTGAGCAGTTTTTCACCAAGATATACTCAAAGGAAAACTATCCAGACACACCTAGCAGCAATGTGTGTACGGCTGAGTCGGATTAGTCTAGACGAGGAAGGGCTATTATGTTTATCCGATAGTTGTATAAAGTTGGTTAATCCGCTGATTAATGAAATGGAGAATATATTTTGTTAATAAAAACACGTATAGCTAAAAGAGAATTATTTTTCTGAGACAATTTACTGAGTCAGTGAAAGGGTGAGCGAACTGATTTTATATAGAACTAAAAACTTGCCAAGTTGCAAGAGTTAATAAATAATTACAGTACAAATTGCAGTGGCTTAAAACGACTGTTTGGAAAGAGTATTATGTTTCCACTTTCGATTCCATAGACTGTACTTCAGACACAAGTTTACTATTACTTCACATGTTACTCTGCGCAATGTAACTTTTGTTAGAATGCGATATCACTGACAAATACACATATTTTGTTTTCGTTATTTTATAAAATATTTCAGGAGGACATACATAAAACATGTATTCTGACAATACCATTAATCTATCTAATATGTCATTCGTTAGATTCATCCACGTTAATTCAACGCCAAGGTTTCTACTGAACGTTAATATTCCGAGCTTTAATAAAGCTGACCCATCTTCATTTTAATACAACTGCCTATGTGGCAAAATTGTTTATAAGTCAACTAACGTCCTTTCTGAGACATTGATTTATAAGTCTGGTAAACTGTTTATTACTCATACATGCAATCAGCACAATTATTCTATACTTGTTCATTGTATACTAAATAGCTTTATTATGTTAAAGAAAGCAGTAAAAGAAGAGCTGTCGAATGAATACAATGCTTGAAACTTGTAACTAATGTACTTTACAAGAACACAAGGACGTAAACGCATGACATCGTTTTAATGTTTATTTATGTGACATTGCATGTATAAATTAAAACTCAAACTGAAAACTACATTTTTATAATTATTTTTTATAAAATTGATTGGGGAGAATTGAGAGATCAAAATATAAAAAGGCTTATGTGAAAGATAGTTTGAAGCATTTAAGATAAAGAAGATATCTAGGTAGTATGCATGGAAAAAAATCCAGAAATAATTATTCTGAAAGTTTTTTCGATTTCTTTATTTATCTTCAAAGTCGAATACTTATCAGGAAGCCGCGAAAGAAAGATCCACTGATATAAGGAGATAAATATTTATGTGAGGTTGTTGTGTTAAATCTATCAGGATAAACGTCTGTGTGAAATGGAATATTTATCCAGAATAATCTACCCCGCGGTAAAACGTAGGAGCGGCACTCATCCTGGATGCTTTGGGAATGGCTTGTCTGACAATTACGACTCTAGTCTGTGGTCTGCGACGATTTTAGATTGGTAGTGGCATCATTCACTTTAGGATTTTAATCTTGTTTTTAAACATAAGTCAAATAAGCTTGTTACAATGACATATTTGGCATTTACAACAGTTCCAAACGAGAAGAGCCATTTTCATTCCAATAATTTACAAATATTGATTTTGTTCGTGAGTAATATATCTCAGAACAATGCTCGGATTTCTGTTCAGATGTGCATTATACCAGTATGCATTACAAAACATCTAAACGAGAAAAAACAGCGTAACAGCTTTGAGGTTTCCGGTAGGCTAATTTGTTTAAATAAGGGGAGCATAGTGCCTTTGATGTCGACTTTTGTGTATCGATGTCATTTTAGAGGCGTGGACAATTAGAAAAGAGACGTACTAGCTCAGGAACGCATAAACAAGTCCTATGAGAAATCTAAATTTAAATAGCACCAGTCACAAACACGTCTAGATAGATAAAAAAAAGTGCGAAAACACTGAGACGAACATTATAGTCACAAGACTGCAGAGATCAGAAGCTGGGGTGTTACAACAGATTTACGGAACGCTCTGGCCTGAAACAGTTTTTTTAAGGCCCACATAGTTATTGACTAATATCCCATCAAAGTTAGGCAAATTGCATATCGTAAGAACATCGGTGTACACAGGTTTCAACATAATTACTTTCATCGTGCGCGCGACGTTATGGTTATTAAAAAGTGTTTATTTTATTACGTTCTAAAATGTACATGTACATTTAATGGCGTATGTTTCTAAAACGGATCCTTTTCCTTAAAGATATGACAATTCCCTTCTCGTTTCAGATATCAAGTTTTTGTATTTTACGTTCACATTTTTTGCAGCTTGTAAGGCAGCATTATAAGCAACAATGTGAGGTAACGTCATTTAAAGTAGACAAAACGAGACATAACTGGTACTCGGTTTAACTATTGAAAACATCATTGTAGACTTGCGGGTTTGTCTACAGAAATGTAATGATTTGTCTATGTCGTATTACTTTCTTGAGAATTTTCTCTGGAAAGATATTGAATGAAAACATGCATATTACAAAAGCAGAAAGCAGTATGTTTTCTTAATGTTACTAAAGAAACAATGTTAGCGACACGAAATGAATTGTTTATTGTAGACAAGCACGTTAGGAAATGCTAGCAATACGAAGTAACTTTTCGCAGCAGGATATATAGTTTTATATAATTTAACATGCATGGAGTTATCTTGCGACTTTTAGATTTAACTTATAAAAAGAGACGCTAAAACAAAGAGAAGGTAATATATTTTTATAAAGTAACAACATGCTATAAAGTTAAGATAGAATATTAATTTAGTTTGGGAACTTAACTGTAAAAAAAAAAGAAAAAGAAAATCGAACTGTTCAAACATTCGGTCAGTCAGATCTGGTAAAATTGAATTCGCAAACAGCATTTAAAACTGAGAAGACTTCATACGGATAGCGTTGTTTGTTGTAAATGTGATTCTAAATAATGGTCTAGGTAGAGTTCTGGTGTGTAGTGTGATTGTTTGTGTGTCATCAACAAGATATGTTCGTTTGCATCATTGATCCTTCGGATCGTGATATACGAGGAGCAGAGATAAACTCTTGCCTAATGAATCGCTGATAAAAATGATAAAAAGAATTTTCTATGCAATGTCATTTCCATACTAATATAGTAGTGAAGTACAAAACCAAATACTAATACGCATTTATCTTTTGCAAAGTATTCCAAAAATAACGGAAGGGTAGCTACAGCCTTAATAATAATGAGCACCAACTGCATTATATGCCCATAAGACAAACAGCCCAATAACAACGATATGTGTCTTACTTACCGCTACCGACCATACTGACTTAAACAGCGTTTCACCTGCTATTTATCGTCGAACTCAGATTCCATCCCAAACTTGATTGAAGCTGGGTGAAAATGGATCGAAAATCTATCAAATCGTCTAAACCAATTTAGATTTTATCAAAACACCGAAAAACTGGATCGATTTGGGGTGACACTCGATCGAAAAACGACGGATCGAATCACTTGAATCGATCAAATGAATTCATGATGGATGCCAGTTGGGAATTCAGCAATATAAAAGTCCATATATGAGTAATAGAAATAAACCTTTTTGTACACTGTAGTAACCTAGTAACACAAGGTCAACATTTCCTGCGCCTTAAATCTATAGTATTGTCTTCGGAACTGTAAAATTCCCAGAAATTCTTTGAAAAAAAACGACTGCAAGCAAAAATTAGTCAAAAGTTATAGCACAAGTCTGAAAACACCTGTGATGTTTTATTTGGAAAATGATTAATCTGACACAAGTTAGTAAATGTTTAATATATATTGTCATATGTTGTAATACGCTAAGGACCTTTCTGTGTATTGTGTTGAAATGCTAATCATCAATTAAAAAACTTAGGAACTATAGGCCAGTGTTAAAAAAACAATTATTAAATGATGACAATGTCTGAGTTGGTTTAAGGACTTAGGTTAAGGACTCCCCTTAACTACCTATAGAAACCGCATTGACAAAAGTTGTTGTTTTATGTAACTATTTTGTCTGTCTGTCTGTCTTTAAAACTACGTGTCGTTACATGTTGGTGTTTGTTGGTAGTTATGGGTGGGATTATGCAAATTACCCATAACGTGCGGGAAAACTGTGATTTTTGTTATAAAAATCTATGTTTTCAATGTTTCAGCAGTTTTAAAGTACTTTAATGACCATTATTCACTGGATTAAAATTGTGGGTGTGTACGCTATTTCACTGAATTATTTGTTTAACTGTTTGACAATCTACTTGTAGCGCGAGACCAAATAAGTAGTTGTGTGGATTTTTAGTTCGTAGATCAAAGTTTCCAAACAAAATGGCTATATCTGACACGGCGTCTGTCATTACTAGATTAGAGTAATAAAAACTTTAAAATAATTAGAACAGTACATTCTATTCAATTTGACAATTAAGTAAGCAAGCATTTCTTTCGTATTGTAGCATACATGTAAACAATGATGCGTGCTTTATAGCAACGTCACCAAAGGTAGTCCGATCATAAATATTAATGGGGATATAGTGCGTTTCATTGAACAATAAAAAGCAGTCATGTGCTAGAGACTAGCCAATCAGATTCAAAGAAAACACACTGGTTGTAATTATAGCAGACATATCTCACGCATAATAATTTATGTTTTTCATCACTTACGCTGTTTGTTTTATTTCAAAAGAAGTATTTAATCGAACAAATGTATATTTATCCACAGATGATAAAACATCTTTATTTAAATTCAATGAGTCAAAGATTCTTTTACACAATGTCATTCTCTACCACTATTTATATTCTTTATACATTTACCCAAAGGCTCGTTTAACAAGTCAGGAAGGAAGTAATTTAATTAAGAACGTTTATAAACTAAATGATATCTGTTTTAAACAGAACAAAAACGCGGGTTTGTTGCAGAACTTAAAAACTATTGCAGTTTTAGCTTTTTATAAAAATAGTGTTTTAATCTTATTCTATCTTTTAAAGTATTAGTGTAACGAAATTATCAAATTCTCATTCCTTCGCCGTCAGCGTTTTCCGTTAACGGCTTCTTTGCTCTATATGTTGAAATTATTATATAAAACTTTAGTTTTTAAGGCGCCAGAGTATGTATAAAACAATTGGAAAAATATCAGACTAATGTGTTTTTATCATGTCATTTTGCGGTCATTTAGTCGTCAGATGATAAAACGAAGATACTTTCCTTTATTATCTTTTAAGAAATACAAACGTGGATACAACTACCTTAGGGAAATGGATAAAAGTAAGGAAATTACAAACGGTTATTTGTTTCTTTAACCTTCTTTCGAAAAATACCTTGTAAGGTAAACATTTTGTTCAAAAATTGTCCTAATACATGTACTAAGTGCATTGAAATTAACATTACAACTTCCATTACAAAACGTTTTAAACAGAAAGTAAACAGCATATTCACAGTCATTGTAACCAGTAACATAGAAAGTTTCTAAGTGTGGTATAAGTATGATTTTATGGAACATAAATCAAGTTACCTCTCTTCAGATATATTTTTGAAGGACAGTAAATGTATAATACAATGGGACTAATTCTAATGGAGTCTTAAAAATGCGACACTGTAGCATCTTGTACATGTATAATGTGGGAATAAACAAATCGCAATGGGGGATGAAATTTCAAGACTAGAAATACCAAATATATCAAACGGAGCAGATGAAGCAGGTGTTTGACAATTCTCCCCTTGTAGCTTGTAGAAGGAATAGAAATCTTTGTGACATCACCGTCCATGGCAAGACAAATCGAGCAATTAAGTAGTGAGCAACTTTTTTGTGAACTCTTGAAAAAGGCAATTTGTCGAAATATGAGTGTGAACGTTTTGACGACAAAATGTTGTTCTATACTTCCCTAAGGAGCAACTTACTCATCTATTTAGACACGATTGTAAGTTTGTTGGTGAGTTTTTCCTCAAGTTAAATAAGTTTTAGGATAGTATGTGTTCATTTCATTTCAGTATAAACTAAACACCCCATGCAAAAAGAACTGTATTATTGATTTTGGAAATAAATAATTCCGATGTTACGTGTAATGCTTTATTGATAAACATTTGCACAAATATCTCTCCTTAAAACTTGGAAAGGGCTCCTGTTCTTGAATAAGTAATTGACATATCAGGCAGCAGTGCATAGTAAACGATGTCTCAAGATACATATACGGACACTTTATTAGTCGATAAATAAATGTGTGAATTTCCATAGCTTTCATACTATAGATAGTACATTTACTTAAATATGATACACAATGATGATAGCTTGCTTAGACTTGCTTACATGGAAATAGCTAAAATGAGGATTTAATTATTATATACTTTATATAAGATATAATTTTTACAGTTTATATACATATTTTAAATATAAGGATCTAGACGACCTGCTGCTGAACTAAATCATAAAATGTAAATTTATTTTAAGTCCAAAATATGTACCTTAGCTTTGATAAAGCTTTTCCGCAAAATTTAATGCCACTTATTGATTATGCATTATATTATATCCAAATAAATTGAGTATTTTAATACTAATTGTTCAGCACAAGTTCATAAAATATTTAATTCAGATGATCCCCTCCTGTCGCATATATTATCTCTCTCAATTCCATCTAATTACAAAGCTGATCTGTTGGTGTGTGTCACATAAATCAAACATTGGCATGGTGTTCACTGCGCTAGCAGTTCTGTATCGGAAAACTGCTCTGAGATTGTTGGCGGCTATGTATGTGTGGCCGAGTCATATCATTTTGGTCGTGGATCCGCCTGAGGAACAGCTATTAATCGTGTGAATTCCGTGGTCGTACAAAGTTTACAATATCTATTCTGATTCTTTGACCGCATGTGTTGTATCGTCACAGATGTCGTGAATATTGAACGTAATTGTTCAATGGAAAGTTTTTATTATTTAACAAAAACATTTTCCTTCTTATGAGAAATGGTCACGAGTCTGTAGGAGGTTGTGCCAAATGTTAAGCTAAACTTGCAGCTCTGTAAGAATTAACAACTGAAGTGGGATACTCAGGCAAAAGTGTATGGAAATGCATTTATTTCGACACAATGGATTCCGTTGAGCGATGCGCATCAACAGGTTCAGGTAAACACATTTTGATGTTCGCATTATGTGTAATATGAAAACATTAGGCATTGTTGATGAAAGACTTTCTGTAATTGCTTTTAGTACTGCTTGACTTTAATATGGCTAACACTCTGCAGCATTTCTTTACGTGTGTTTGTTACTTAGTAACATAAAGGTAGATGTCCCTGTGAAAACACCAGGGAATATAATAAATTACCCATGGTCGAAGTCAGATTTGTAAAATTTGTCAACGCTTTTTAAATGCCAATGCTTGTATTGAACACTTAATTTATTTTCTTTATTAAACAGCCCATATTAAAGCTAAATAAACAAGCCTGAGAATACCTTGGTGTAGCATTTAATTCCTTTTCACATGTATATACGTGACAATAAGACCAACCATATAAATAATGCATACACACAATCGACACCTTTGTTCTGTTAACTCCGTCTAGTTACTTGTACATGTACTTGTTTAAACTTAATCGACTTTATGAAAAGACACGAGATGCTTCGGTGCACCGAAGATAACTAGAAACCTACAAACTTCAGCACTTGCCATTTCAAAGTAGGTATCATCCATTGTATGTATGCTGACTAATGAACTAATGTCCTAAATATAGCACTCTTTGCTTATTCCATGTCATGATTTTCACTATCCTGTTTTGTTGGGGGAAGGGGTGGGTTGTATGCGGTAATGGATATATATATATATATATATATATATATATATATATATATATATATATATATATATATATATATATATATATATATATATATATATACGAGGGTTGTTCGGGAAGTTCTGAGAATTGTTTTATAGGACACGTTGTAGTCGGGTTAGCGTAAATATAAATATATACGCATTTATTTCAATATATACTGTACAGTATCTGAAAATATCATCATCATACACACAGAAACTAAAACATAATAAAAATAGTAAATAACCATATAACAAACACCCGGAGCACGCCGACGTCATTTGCAACGTTATGCGACGTTAAAGTCCATCGATCGTCGCACCTTTTCAACGTAGTCACCTGCAATTTCGATGCATTTCCTGTGTCGGCTGATCCACTTATTGTATGTTTCCACGTACCAGCTATCGGTAAAGGACGAGACTGTAGCTTGCGTATGCTTAACAAGATCGTCAGCTGAGTCAAAGCGTTTTCCACGCACCTATCGACGTCATGTTGTTTACTCAGTGGCTCTGGGCAACACCTTTAAAACAATGTTGATCCGTTGAGAATTTAAATACCGTTATGATATTTTCAGGAAATGACATCATTACGTTCCGCTGCTGACCAGCGTTTTCGCGCATTTTTTACGTAATCAAAATTACGAAATATGGTTAGTGTAGCGCGTTATACTTTTCTTTAGAGTCGGACTGCTCCGGTGCGGCGTTATAGTGTTGCTATGGTTACTGCTATTTCCGGCTATTGTTGTCTGATTCTATTCAATTTTTAGGAATAGTTCCGTGATATGCTAATCTTAGTATGTGCCAAATGTTACGTATTAGAAACAAAAAATATAGGAGATATGACAAAATTCTCAGAACTTCCCGAACAACCCTCGTATATATATATATATATATATATATATATATATTGCTTAACTATAAACAAATGGAAACAGATACGTATAATTTACCAAGATATTGACTGATATGTCGATGTAAATCATTACTTCTTGAAAAAGTGTATAATTGTCTGGTACGATGCCATCTTCTTACTGTTGTCTGTAAGTGTTTTTGTCTGTAAGTGTTTGTTCACATACCTATTCCATATGAAGCCACGCTCTCAAGAGCGGCTCCAAAAAGTCACTATCGAAATTTCTATGAATGAATGCTGTATAGACAATGTTACACTCGACTAAGGATGTGAGCCGCTAGGTCGTTCTTTTCAGCGTTGCCATTTTAAAATCTCCAGTTTATTTGTTCAATCTTTTTTTATCACCAACAATCAGTTTTTTGTCCAACACTTTCTATCAAGACATGTGAATGTTTCTGTTCTGTTTGGAATCTCTGGATATAATGTTAAAGATAATATCTGGACTTTTGTTTAGTAAGAACTCTTAAATTTGCGTGATGGAACTAGTTCGTAATATTACATGCGTCTTAGCAAAATGCTCTTCTAACTAACAGAAGAATACCTTCTAAAACAGCATCACGCGTTACTGCAGAAGCGAACGTTTGGCCTGAAGTAGCCTAGTCATGGATTGTTGAAACTAAAGGACCACAGTCTGATGAACAATGTTACTTATAATTTCGGGTCAAAATCATTAACTTATACTAACTCCAGTGAAACGATGTGATAAGTACAAACCAAATAAGATTTGCATGACACAAGGTCATTCAATCTATAAAGAACAATAAAATTTTTGTTCAAGAACAAAAAGTATATGTTAAAAAACAAGATAAAAGCAATTGCTCTGGGCACCTCCTGTGTACATTTTTACACCAAATAAACTGAAGACATTCGGTTATAAACCTATCAAACTGTGACAAATAGCATGATAAAAGATGTTTGTATACATTTTGTTTTATTTGTAAAATATGCAATTAAAGTTTTAAAAACAAACAATTTATCAAGAACCAGCAAATTAAGGAGATCAAGAATACAATACATAGGATACAAGGTTTCAAATTTGTAAAAGGAGCCGCAAAATAACGATATTATTCACTACTATTTCATTTAATTCTTCTAAAAGCAAGTATATCCGCAGCCTCTAAATTTATCGATACATGTGTTTTCTTTCTAGTACAATTTGCAAACTCAAGATCAAACAAATAAATGTGTCTGCGAATGTTAATATAGCGTTAAATTACGTTTAAGCCAACCATGGCGAAGGAAATAATAAAGAGCTGGGAAAATGGACTGTAAAGAAACCTTGATATAGGCAAGACCGCAGCAAAGAGATAGTTATTAATATTACATCTTTTTCGGAAGAGGCAATATTTGATTTTATATTAGTTATAACCGAATACTATAACTTACATCATCATGTGAATGTTTGCCGTGGTCTCAGTTGGCAGGATATTTTTCATTGTGAGAGTTTTCCATTGATAGCCTTTATCACAACTGGTCTAATATCACACACATGATTATTTAGATGCGTTTGCCTTGTGATGAAGGTCACAACAATCGATAGTCATTCCAAGCTTTTCAGGATGTAATCGAGTAAAATTCTATCGCTCCCATTGTCTAGCTCACATGTATATTCTCATTTTCTACACCTTGGTATAACCATAAACAATAAATGTTCTAACACGTCACGTTTCTTGCATTTCTTGCCCAAGAGCGTATATTTGCGTTGTAGTATAAGTCAGTTAACATGACTTTATAAACAATGTTTATGCATAGTAATCTTTAAAGCTCATGACTTTCAACCAATATTTAAGCACTGTAACCATCGTCTATGTATCATAGGTAATCTGACTTTTGTGTTTGTATACAATTATTGTTTACAATACCGTAGCTGTAGTGTTTCAATATGTTGTGCGCTTTAGTTACCTCAAATTTCTTGGCCATAATTATGTATAGGTGAAGCTATCAAAGATACACAATGAATGACGTACAGGAAATTCGTTAAACTTATGCAAGTATCTTTTCATTTTAAAGTGTGTTTTTCATGTTTGTCCTAATAGCGCATTTTGCAGTTCTACATATGAACCACCTGCTATGAAAACAAAACCAAAATAAGAAAATGTCTATTAATCTCTAACTCTTTTCCGTTGTATTTCAGGCATACTTTTCCTTTGTTTCTGATTTTTTTAACAGGAACCTTTGTTTTATCTGTATTTACAGCAGGCTTCCAGCGATTATAATAATTCTGTAATATGTCCAGTACTAGTTGTTTATCGCTTTCGAAATCTGACAATAATACAATGTCGTCTACATACGACAGTAAATACATTTGAAAAGCGCCGACAGTTCTTCCTTGTGGAACCATGGCTTGAGTGCGTTTCTTTTGTGCCATTGATATAAAGAGAAAATAAAAACGAGGAGACAATTTCTCCTTGAATAACACCGATTGCACACTTTTGTGATTCACTTAGTTGACCATTGTGCATAACTCTTGATTTTGTATGTTGATACATAGCTTTGATTGTATTCAAACTTTAGTCAGTTGTACCATAAATTGTCTCCAGCTACAAGATCATACGCTTTGCGTACAACCATGTCATTTATAGAATTTGCTTTTGGTGATTATTGCTATCAAAAATCCAAAGTTCCCATTTCCTTACGAAAGCCGGCTTGGGCCTTTATATAAATATTTTAATCCTCCGCCAATTTTGTAAGTCTATTGTTTAAAATCTATGTGTGCAAAATGAATCAATTCCACTTAAGAATATGATGTTTCTTACTGGATTAATGTTGCCTTTCATATGAAGCGATGTTAACGCGTCATTCAGACCAAATTGAACAAATTGTATAAAGTGTATAAAATGAACTAATCCATAGCTTAAACAGTTTGAGGCGTCTCTCGGGCTAACGGATCTATGTCTTTTAAACGCTCTCCAGTAAATCCTTTGATATGGTAAGAGAGACAGTATCCAAAGGGAGATCTTGAATTGATAGGAAATCATATTCAAATGTTATAAAGCTATATATTATGAGACGAATGTTCAAAATAAAAAAGTTAGAAAAATAAGACTAAGTGTTAGGAGTGAGTTTGATACAAAAAATCACCTGAACCGATAACTATGCGTCGCTTTGAGTTAATTTTTGCATCCAACGCATATTTAATTGTTTAAGAGCAATCTGATTTAGCAAAAGTGTCCATTTCATTTGCTCTTAACAATAAGCTTGTTCGGTACAAAGCTGTGTACTTTAATGAGTGCAAAACATTTCCTTTCTGTCCATGTAGTCCCACTAAGCTTTAGGCCCGTCATTTAATAACGGAGTATGTTTCCTGCAATGTAAAAAACCGGTGCAAACGCAGTGTCTTCTTGAATTTCGAATTTAATATGTACACTAATCACGAAAGATTAAAGAAAAAAAACAAGAAAATATCAAAGAAGGAAAAAATGAGAGGGTATTAAGATAACAAGCATGTAATTAACTTTTTTTTCAATGATGTTTTAAAAAATGATAAGTATATCGTGATCAGCTACCGTTATGCCAATTTTCTGTTACTATTGGAGTACCCGTGTTATTGCAAAATGTCACAGCTCGGTGCATTATCTTCCTAAAACAGTGTCACGATGTAGTAGATGAATGGAAAACAAGAATTGTTATTGTGATAAATTAGCCAGATGCCCAAAATATCAAACGATCAATGTCAAACCCGAGATCTAGATCCCAAGATCTGCTTGACCCGAATAAACTTTTCCAAAGCTCTTTTCAAATTCCTGTTTTGGTCATTTGTCCTAAAATCATTGTTTTCTGCCTAGGGCAAAGATTAATCAAGGATTTCAATAGTGTTGCTGGATTCTGTCCGATTACCAATGTGGGTATACAAAGAAATTTGTCTTAGAGACAAAGATTTACTCTCATCAGAAAATATTCTTACGATTAGCATTCGTAACCTAAATCTTTCGTACATATTGCATTCATTGTCCGCAATTAGTTGTTTCTATTGCATATATTCCGTATAGAACGAAGACGTTGTTAATACAGTTTTCCCAATGCATGTGCTAACCGTTGCACAGCTTACTTTGATATAATATATTTCTTTAAAGAAAACAAACATACAGGAAGAGCTCGAACATAAAGGATTATATCCTAGATAGCATAAGCCATCAACCACACACTTAAGTTTAGCTACTGACCATATTAACAGCTTGTGTCAATAATTTCAATATTATCTATCTGTCGTATAACTTTTATAAAACTATACTGCTGCTATTACATCATTGACTTCAGATTCACAACCCAACAATACTACAGCTAAAGAAAGACTAGTACTGACACATTCAAAGAATAAAAAATATTCGTATGTTTTCCAATCCAGTCAAAAACATCATAAAAGCAAGATAAAATTTTTATTCACAAAGATGATTTTGGGCAATTTCAAACAATTACCTCAAATACACTGCTGCAATTGAATCAATACACCGCGTATATGTTTTCGGGTCTGCCTGCGATATTAACCGCCAACACGAACATATTGGGAAAGCCAGACGAATGATGCCAAGTTTTGTGAGAGTACCAAGTCAGTTTGTTGTTGCTTGAATTATTCGGCTGTTTGTCAGTTAAATATCCAGCTTTAAGAAATAGGTAAACGTTAATCAGGATGATAAGGGTCTTGCTATGTGATCTAAACAAGGTGTTGCTTTTTTTTAAAGTAGTAAGTTCTACTTGACAGTCTTGTATTCTTTACTTTAAACAAGTTATTATTTTATTGAGTTATTTTTTTATAATAAACTCTTCCTGAATATTTATTAATAGATATAGATTTGCTTTTTGAATATTTTTCTATTCAATGAATGCAAATATATAATATTCAGGTATGGCTAATAATGATATGATGTTAATAATTCAATTTGAATATCCTGAAGACGGACCTTTTTATGGCTGAATACATTGTGTGTAAATCCGGAACAGGAAAACATTCCTTTAGCCTGAATATGTTAACATGGAAAGATCCGGCGCTAAGATCTTAAAACTCTGTTTGAACTACAATAAAGAATATTGATTATATAAATCGAATAGCTCTTTATCAACCTTCATGAGTAAAAGGATCTCGGTAGTATTATTTCGGATTGTTTTAACATAACTCAGATAGAGGAGCAAATAATTCTTTATTCTAACGTAATCTTTAGAAACAATTCACTTAAATCACAATTTTAAAATTTACTCCATCAAAAATGCAAATAATTTTATTGATTGAAATGGCCAGTGATTTAAATTTGAAATCGTAAAGTAAACAAAAGTGTTTCTAAACAATTATCTACATAATAAGTAAGAACATGTTTTACTCACTATACAGAGATGGTTTCAATTGTGAAAAGTAATTACCAACTGTGTGTAATCCGATGATATATCTGTTAGAAGGATAAAGTTAAAAGTATAAAAGTATATGGTAATGTTCCGCTTATACCACGAGGAACAAGTTTTATTCAATAAAAATGGTTATTTTGATAAACCATGGGAAAGACTTTGAAAAAAAATGAGTTTGTTTCATATCTTTTATCTTTCATGTTCTAAAATATTGCAACTTCTCGAAAAATGAATCAATATATATTTAAGAGGCATAATAAAATTTATTCCATTACATATATATTCCAATTTAAACCATGTCGGGGCCAAACCATTTTGTCCTAGTTATCGATTTTTGCAATACTTTCCACCAATGTCAAGTATTTAATGCCGAATACCGCTTAATCACATTGTATAATATTTCGTCATGTTTCTAACAACAATACTTCAGTCCGTTCTGCATAATTTATATAGAAATCGATCACCAAATCGGTTAGTTCGACAATATGATATGTTAGATAATGACATTCATGTGCAATTGACCTAACACATGCCAGAAAATAAATAAACATTAAAACTATAAAGGTGACAGACAACAACGAGACGAAAATACACAAAACGAGAAAACCTATCCAAACAGTACAGTTTCTGATTGGAACGCTAAGTCGGCAAAGAGACCGCTTAAACCGGTTTACAGAGTATTAACCTGAGTTTCCTAGTGTCACATGCTCCATCTGTCTCTTTTTTCCTTGAAATTAATGTTCAGTTTAGTGGTTAATGAACAAATTTGATTTTGTTAAAGTCTTTCCTTTTATATATTCCTTAGAAATATAATCAGTACATACAATGTTTTGCTTGCAAATGATATATACAAAGCGCAGATAACATTTTTGTTAACAACTTAAGCTTTTATTGTATACGTTTACATGGCAGTAAGATAATCAGATAAATGAAATTGGCCATCGCACATAGATCATAATCATGTAACTGATAAAACAAGTACGAATGAAGTGTCCTATTAATTTCCTGTATCTGTTCATTAAACAAAGAATAATGACTACGATCATCAAAAGCACCTCCTGCTATTTGCGAATTTACAATGTTAACCAGAAGAATGAGTAAATAATGATAAATGTGGAATTTGGCCTTCGTCGACAGGATCTTTTTCTCTGTACAAACTACTACAAAATGATCTGCATCACAGCTAGACCAATTTGCCACTCGGGATCAATTTGTTGGTGTAAGCTTTGTAAGGGAACTACAAGAATCAATACCGTCTGAATGCAAGCGTTTCCAAAGATAAAGGCGTTATCGAAAATCAAAAGTACATAGATTAATATGAAGCTGAAGTTTGTTCAAGATAAAGTATAATTATACTGTGGTTATGTTAAGATTATACGTTCAAATATTTTTGTAGCGTGTTATGTCCGGCAGCAACTCATGCATATATCCCCATAGCAATAAATATTTAAATGCAAATAGAATGCCAAATAAAAATAAATGATCAAATTGTAATCTATATTTTCATTAATTTGTGATTTATAAGAAATGTTACGTATTTTTTCCTTGAAATCATGCTGACAATGACATTTAAGTTGCATATATTTGTCCTTGTCTTAAGCTAGGTCAAAATCTTATATATGTAATGATTTTCTAAGGACCCTGCCATACGTAGACAATATATAATGTCGTTTTACCTTGCGATATTGTCCTGTAAGTAAACCTCGATTATCCAACATGTCAAACATAGGCTCCCATAGAATAATTTGCTAGTAGATAGAGATACTTGAGATAATAATGAGAACTCTGTCCTATATACATATTCCCGACATATCTGATTTTAGAATGCTGGCAATTTCCGTCTGCACTATTTTCCGTTTGACTTGATATGGGTGGCCTGGACAGTGTATGCTTACTATAGTTTTGAGACATCGTTCGAAACATAGTTAATTACACCAGGAAACATAAGACCAGAAAGCCATTTGATTGTATTGGTTGATTGTATCAATTTAGGTATACTAAGAAGAAAAGCCTGCTGTTTTAGAAAACTCTTTTGATTCCATAAAAGAAATTTTCCTAGTTAAGATATATACATTTAAAGTCAACGATCGAGCACTGTTATAAAATCGTGTCATATTTTGTGTAGGGGATAAGTTAATAATAAGGTTGCTTCCTGTACCATGCAGACAAACAAACAAATGGTCGGTTCTTGACCACTCAATACCTCAGTAGTGAAGTGACGTTTGTGTTACAAAGTTATTCCCATTGTTGCAAGACAGCTTCTTTGGTAGTAATTATTATACTATATTTTATACAATAAGTTTGTGATCACGGGTAGTGGAGTCGGTTGTACGTGTGACATCTGCTGGCTGACACTTTTGTCTAATGTATATGTTACGTTTAAAATTTTGTACTCTCGGAAGCGTGTTTGTTTTGTCTAAAATCCTAAAAATAGATTAACTTTGTTTTCTAACTTTTTTCAATGCGGTCTTCAGTCTCAATCGCAACATCCCGCCGACTCATTCATGCATTTCGCACTTTTGTGATGAAACACTGTATTTTACATCACAGTAAATGTAAATAATTATGTAAACAATAAAAAAATGACAATTCTATTATTTATCTGGAGAAACTTTGTCTTATTCAGCAAAAATACTGCCTCTTACTTTATGTTCTTCTTATACCAATACATTTGATATTTCTTACATTTTACTGAAAAATACGAATTTCATGTTTTCACAGATTAATTTGAAGACTCCTGTAATCAAACGCTTAACACATTCTTACCACTTACCTAATAAAAACAAAACAAAATGCTAAACTTACAGATCACCCACGGACAACCCACTGGTTCTCATCTTTTTTAACCGCGCTGAGGAACTTGGCTGACCGCACTTGATTGCCACGTCCTGTGTTGACCTCTACGATGGATTGTATTGGCCACTGATATCTCGGAATGTCTGTAAAACAACGAGCAGTGTATCACCAACTGCTGTTTTTTTCTTTAAACTAGTTTCCGTTTAGGACAGATTGGGGAGCCACTCTTTGTCTTTGAACCAGCGCTCCCAGAAATGTCTCACTATACCTAGAACTCATCTCCACCTGTTGTTGGATGATATTTTGTTTCGTGAACTGCATGCGAAACGAATTCACCTCCCATCTGCTTACAAGGAATGTGGTTTGATGTAAGCGCCACTAGGTCTGTTGACTTAGCTGCTGATTAATATTTCAGCGATCTCAAGATGATGGAAGCTTTTGCATCAACAAATGATGTAGAATGTTCCTCGTCATTTACTCCAGCTCCATTAAATATACCATAGCACCTTGCCTTGATCATTGTTTCCTGTATACCGCCCAGTATGGTGCTGAGGCAGTATACCCTAATCTGCACAGGCTCTTTTAACCTGTTTTTGAACTATATCTTTAACAAGATTCATCAATTCTTAAGCAGCACCTACGACGTTTGTCGTATTTTCACTTAGTGCCTTAAAGGCACCCCTCGTCTACTGACCATCAAATAGAATGAAGAAAGAAAGGAACTGTGGGTAGTGGTGCCATAATTTGATTTGTTGGCTTTGACCTGTTGTACAAACTATACACTTGTTCTCTACTTCTCTGATAGTTTCACCGGCGTGGAAAAGCCGGTATCTTGTTGAAATATCTGTCAATGTATGATTTATGCTACATTGTCCTGCTTTGGTATGGTAATATCTCGCTATTCGTTTTGTTAATCATGCATGTCTTGGTAGAATTATTGGGTGTTTACTGTTATAATATATGAAGTCTACCTTTTTTATGCTTGTGTTGAACCTCAATAACCCCTCAGGGTCAACCTCAGGAGTCAATGGAAGTAGCTTGTTGCTGCTCTTCCGCTTATTTCCTTTCACAATATCCCTGTATTCAGGAAAGCTATATATTTGGACATTTCTTCAACATATACATATATTCTTCAACAGTCCGTTCACCAACATTCCTAGGAGACAAAGTATTTGTCTCAAGTACTGAAGATTTATTCTCTCACTCGACGGGTTTACTTATTTGAACTTAAACAAGAAATTCATTTTCAGCAGTCCACATTACACCCAGTGTCTTGAGATTTTTGTAGTTCATTTTTGTTTAATCAGTTTGAATAGCCCGCTGCTCTTGTGTCACCTGCTCAAATACGTTTTTAAATTAAGTTTGACATACACTTTTGTGGATTCTTTCAACGGATGATACAGTTGTATGTCAATTTCGTCACAGTCAATGAAATCCATGCTGTCGTCTATACATGTTTACTGTAGTACGGTTCCGGATGCCAATGGTAATTCTTTCGCAAACTTTCTTGCGTTGTGTTGTGACATCAACTGTGCACCAAACACAAGTCTCGTATTCTTCTGGTTCAGATTTGCTATACAGCCATAGGAAACGATGATAACTCCCATCTGTCGAGATTATTTCTATTCTTAGTTACATCTCTTGTCTGTCACATGTTATACATACTTTCTCTATTCTAAACCCCTAATACACCAAACAATCTATTTTGCAATATACGCACTTCCTCACTTGCGTCAATCAACTTTGTTACTTTGTACTTTGCTGATGCAACAAAGAATATTCTTCTTTTGTTGTATCTTTGTTCATTCTCTCCAATGGAAAGTGTTGTATCAATCACCTTTCTTCAGCACTTTACTCTGCCTTTGATAATTTCCTACTATAGCCCTTTTCTTCATAACTACTAATGGTATCTGAGTACCACTGTTTCACTCCTAAATCCTTTTCGAACATTTTTCTGTGCTTTTAATGTGGTTAAGTGCATGGTCATAGTTGTCTACAAGTCAAGATCGGTTTTCGTTCCATAGCATCGATACTTCATAATGATCCTCAGCCCAGGAAATGCGGCTCTCATCTTTCTTTTGGATAGTTCTAACCTTGCAAGACATACTAAGCCTCTCTTCACTTCCCCTCTTTCTATTTCTCACAATTTCTGAAGGGATTGTTCTGACAGACTGTACAGCATGAAATTTAAATGAACTTTGTCTACAGGGCCCTTTAGTAATTGGACCAACACATGTCCATCCTTATGGAGTCAATCCTCTAGTTATATGTTTCCAGTTAATTTCTTGTTGTTTGGACCTCCATGTCTATGTTCAAGTCTCCATATGTGTTTGTAAAGGTGACGTTAAATTTCATTGCATCAATTACTCCTTTCTTCTCATTTAACTCATTCACTTCTACATTTTGTGTTTTACCAGTGTGTTAATTCAGCTACCACATCTTCTTTGATATATGAATTGGTGCTGCCAACATCTAAAAACGCAGTGATTTTTATATTCCTACCATTTGCTCTCAAAATGACTGGCAGAGATCTTAATGCAACAATACTTTGCTGGTTTGCATTATATACTTTTTGTCTGCTGTCTGCATCTAAATGTCTTTATTTAGCAGCATACTGTGTATGGGTCTTTTTCATTTCACATGATTTCTGGCCACATTTCCCTTTGAATCTGCTTTATTTACATAGACCTGCACCTAAAACACATTCCTACATCTTTTGCTGTGTTTCACCTTTATTCGACGGACATTTTTACTGGACAGTCCACAAATTCAAATGTGGTGAGAGCCTTGATACTGTTTACACACTATTTTGTCTTGATTCGTCTTCGTTGATTCATTTCTGACAAAGAATGATCTACATTTATGTCCTGGACTTTGGTCTGATAACCCGTGGATATATTCATGACCTCTAGTTGCAAACTCTGTGTCAAGAATAATAAAATCTTTCATTGTTTGAACATTTTCAGCAAGGTTTTATTCTGTTATATCTACTTAGAATTTATTATGGCAACTTCTTTAATAGTTTATGGTAGATTGTACGATCTCATCATGGTTATTTGCTTCGTTTAATTTAATTACTGCGTATCATGCTCGTCAGAAAACTTTTACATCTCCTTTGAGGTTTTATGTTATTTTTCAATGGCACAAAGTCCTCAAGCTCATCGGTCTATTATCCTTGACCTGTCTTTACGCTATTATATATTAAATTTTAACTATGGTCGAGATCACAGTTTACATTGCAAAATCAAAATAATATATCTTAAAAAACCTATAAATTAAAATTATTGTAATCCAAATGGCTGAACGTACTTATACTTTCACAGACAACTATTCCTCACGAAGTTTTACCTTTTTTGATTTTTTTTTTTTTTTTTGCTTTTGAAGTTTAAATTTAGGTAATAAGAACTATGGTACACAAAATTTCTCTTTAAGAATACAGTAAATATGCATTGATAAAGGAACATTTTACGTCACTTCATCTGATTACATGCTGTTGAAACTAACAATCAGTGGCCACTGCAGCAAAATGACTCATACAAGCATTCGGCTTTGCGTGCAATGTATTTTCCGTCGGCACTAACGTATTAGACAGCCAGACCAATCCTGTTACCATTTGTGTAGGTAAATAAATAGTTTGGAGTTTCTATGGTTCGTTCGTGTGTATTAGATAGTTTTAGTTTTACTCTTTGGTGGTTCGCCGGGCTATATCCATAATAAATAGTTTATTTGGAAGTGTAGTTTTATTTTGCCATTTAAATATTGTACCTGAAATAAATTTTTGAAGTCGGATTTAAATAAATGGAGCGCTACATTTTAGATTTTCAAAAAATATAAACAAGGCATGGATTTGTGAAATTGCAAACAGTTGATTTGCCTTCATTAAACCAAGTGTAATCAAATGAATGCATAATGGATAAAAAAGATTTAAAACCGAGGAGAGGTAAGATGTAAATTAAAACAGTTTATACTACATGTTTTAAGAAGTAACACATCCTTCGCATGTGATGCTTAGTCACAGTAATATTTTATGGTTTTGCTATTTTGCACGTTTTGTTTCATATGTTATATGGTACAAATAGCAATGTTCGTAAGGCTCGATATCATATTGCATTGAAAAAAGAAAATCAAATATAAATCTTTTCATACAAACAATTATTTAACCGATAAATTTGAATTGCTTTTGAAGCTCAACTAACATGTCTAAAATGTTTGTTAGATTAAGTTAGAGAGTGGAAGATTTTTTAAGTGGTACGATGCCAATATGGCTAGTAATCGTCGTTAAATACTATCAAGATCGATATCTTGCAGAACATTCTGAATGTTTATACTAAACAGTCCATGGACCTCGCCGTCAGCAGTTCTAGTTTCTAATATAACCAATGGTTCTTATTTCCTTCAATAACATAAGAATATGATGTCAAAAATGTCAAAACGTGTTCTCAGTGGATTTAAAAAGCTTAACCAGTATTGAGAGTATTCCGTAAGAATATACAAGTTTGGTTGGTACATCTGGTGGTTGTGTAAAAAAATCGAGGTCACCTGAAAGGATGATTCCATTAGGCGTTGTCACATCCTATCTATCAAGCGGAATTAATAAGATTTCCTTATTTCGAAGAAGGAAATTGTGTGCACTAAACGATAAATCCTTTGTATATAAGAGCTGCTAGTGTTTACATCATTTTCTTTATTTTGTGTGTCGAAAGTTTTTATATTTCCTTATACAAAGTCTCAACTAATAGCAATACACCTTTTATTAGTTGCTTCAAGCATACATTAGGAACAAGATGGCCTAATATCAGGAAAATTTTTGGTTTAAAAAGCTTTCTGTCAATGCACACTAATTCCCTTTTACTAGCAGAGAATCTTGAAATGATCCTTTCAGAGAAATGTCAAAATTGAGAAAATTAAAACCACATTACCGGAGATGGAATGCAAAGCTTTTTCAACCGATGGAATATTTTCCTGTTCACGTTGCAGCTTGCGAACATGAAAATAATTACATATCGGCATACTACTTTGTGAAGCGTGCATTTAAGTTAGACGTCGAATTCTTGAACTTATATTAAGTAGACTGTTAACTACTGAAGTAGATACATACAGAAAAAGTCGAAATTACAAGAACTCAACGTACAAAATCTCAGTTCTCTGCTTGAACGACCTTCTTCAATCTGAGATCACAAAGCATTTTTAGTACATTTATTAGTTTTACGTACTTTCAGCACATATTTAACAATTCGAAAAATACATTTTTTAAGTTTAAAGGCTTAGAAATGATTCAGTGACTTAATTTAAAAGCATGTTACGCTAAATATAAACCTAAGCTAAATTTTAGCATTATATATTAAGCTTACACAGAATTCCGACTAATATATTTAGAAAAAAAAAGAAGAAAAAATTCAAGTGACATTGACGTATTGGCAAAGTAAATGATTTAGACACTTCGGCCCGAAAATCTAGACACTTGATGTGAACAAACGAAAGAAAAATTGCCACTTCCGGTATCTTTCGTTCTGCAGACTTTTTCAAGCCTTGCATTTTAACGGGCGGCTTTCACTTGTATCGTCCATAGGGACTTGTCGGCTACCTAAATATTTAATACCGAATTGGTTTTACATCATCATACTATAATGAGTTTTAGAGCAGAAACTGCAATATTTAGTTGACCCTTTAGATGTTTGGTTATAGTTTGTCTTCCTTTGCCGTCGGAAAGGTTCAAATCTCCCTCCATACAATTACCATTTTTAAATATGATTTGCTTAGGCTGTTAGTGGCATATTCAATCAAAACAAAATTTACATACAGTAGAAACTCGCTATTAAGGCCACTTTTGGGACCGGCAAGAAGTGGCCTTAATTTAAAGTTTGGCCTTAATAGCGAGTTTTGATATAAGCTGTAACAAGTTATGCCCCTTTGACATAATTAACTACATGTGTGTTTATATTCTTTTTATATACGTGTTGTATACTTTATATTTGTGTTTAAACCAATATCATATTTTGTTTTGTTAGTATAATAGTAGTAGTTTAAATCAATAATATAATATGCATTATGATTCATAAAATGTAGAACACTTTCATTTTTTTCAGTATTATTTATTTTAGTTGATTTTGTACACTTTTAAACTACAATCTATTAACCTGTAAATCAATAAAAATAAAATAACAAACTATGTCCTTATTTACACAGAGGTTTGTGTTAGTGTTTACTTAAAAAACTGAGTGATTGTGCATTGTTTGGCAGCTGCCATCACTTTGATCTGCTGAGACTCAAAACAAAAGAAAGTGTCAAAATGTCGGCCGCCTCTAAGTAAACACAGACTGGTGTACGATATGCTGATGGATGTCTATGAATAGGCTGCGCTGCATGGTAATAAAATTCACGCACCCAGTCTGGCAACTGTCGATAAGAGTTATTTCCCTTGGCCGCATTAGTCAGTTTCGTTTATCGCTAAGAACCAGTTCTGGGCCGAAACTCATGGCCGTAATTCGCAATAGCCAGTTGCCCGCATTTTTGAGTTTCAAGTATATAGAATCAAATAGTAAACTGTTCGGGACCGAGAAAATAGGCCGTAATATAAAAATGGCCGTATTATCGAGTTGCCCGCATTGTGAGTTTCTACTGTACTGTATAAAGCATATTTCATCACTGAAAATTCAGGAAAAATACATCCATGCATACAGCTAAAGCACTATTTTTTAAATCTATTTTCAGATGACGACGAGACGGAACGATTTATTCCCTCTAAACAAAAAAGCATCGATAGTTTATGCGATACTACCATACAAATGGTGCCAGCAGCATCACACGAGAATGGAACAGGGGGTAATCACGCATCAGGTTTACAAACAGACCAGAACCATCATGACAACGATGGTTGTCCTAATAACATCGACAACCATGACGACATATCGTCCACTGGAACCGGAGCAATAAATGACCTACTCATTGAGGAGAGGTTTGTGGAAGGTGAGAGTGATGGTGCAACAAACACAACAAATGGTGGTAGAAGGTTTTCCCTTCAGACGTTAAACGATGAAGTGTTTTTAAACGGCAAAGACGAAGAACATGACACGTTTTCAAGCAGAACAAATATAGAAAAGATTACAGGCCTAAAGCGGAAAACGTCCAGTCGTACCAAACGGGCAAGAAAAGAATCGCTTGAGCAACGACTTCGTCGAACGTTTACAATAAAAGATAGACATACAAGTGAAGTGACCAAACGGATATTAGCGATCACCGTGAAATATGCCTTGTTTTGTTTTAATTTCGTCTCGTGGGTAAGTATGTTTATAATTATCTTCATTTTTAAGTGTGAAAAAGTGCGTGAAGTAATAAAGTGAATAAAGAACTTATAATTGGCTATTAGCTCAGTGCCAGTTCTGTTTTATATTAATTGGCGTTATGCAATAATAACTGATTGTTACAAGTTTCTTCCACGAACCTTTCCCACCATTTTCCCGTTTAATATTGTTAAAGGTTTGTGGGTAAAAAAGGTGGTACGTTTTTACCTTTCGAAAAAACTCAACTTGGAATAAATTTGGATTGTTTTGCTCTGGTTATTATAAAAATGATTTTCAGCTATATTGTACCAACATAGTTCTTACAGAACATCCTTATTTGTTATAATACATATTTTGAATGCATAGCTTTTTAAATCAATGTACGTAAAAGCGTTTACCTGAGAATTTTGTGTCGTCTAATTGTGATATATTGTGTATTTGACCATATTGTATGTCAAAAGTTTTAATGGCAGAATTGTATTACATAATATAAAAATAGTATTATATTTATTGTATCGATTGTAGTTCATTTATCATTATATATTCTTTTAGCATTCAAGCAATATTAGTTTTCTAAAACAAAATGGAGTGGGTCGGAGATAATAATAGAAAATGAAGCACTCGATATGAACTAATATACAACAGTAATTCGAACGAATCGACGTTCTTTCACATTTTTACAACCATATTCTTTAACTGATATCACATTTTTACCAAGAATGTACATATGTCGTTAAAACTGTTTACCAGTTTAATGTGTCAAACAAACCCACCACAATGCAATTGTTTTAGATTTTAATGAGTTATTCTAAATAAAAGTGAGACCATTTCAATAGTGTTTACTATCAAAAATTTCAAAAGTGTTTAATGTTCCTGGTGTTTCGGAGCTTAAGAGCTTATTTTCAATTTGCTTTGGGTAAAGCCTAACAAACGTTGAATGTTCTTATAAGATTCTGATATTTTGGAACTATTAGCTACTGTTGGTGCTTAACCCCCTGTCTAGGTTATGGCTGCTGGCGCCATCGGGACCGGTATCTGGATGCGAACGGACCAGAACTTCATCGTTACCTCGGACACGGATTTCTTCCTTGACCCGTCCATCATGACGTGTGTAGGAGGAACTATCACGTTTGTTGTCGCCTTCCTCGGCTGTGTCGGGGCTCTGAGGGAAAATCTCATCCTGCTGAAAGTTGTAAGATCATTTTTACTTCTATTGACGAGAAATATTTTACCTAAGTTGTTAATGCCCAATTTACGCTTTGTTGTCAGTTATAAGTCTTGACGAATAAATCACGTCATCGCTTTCCCCAACCCGGATTTTTTAAAGGAGAAAGCAAGAAAGCAAGACAGAGAACCCAGTAAAATACTTAAATACATAACCTGTTGTAGTTACAAATCTTCAAAACCTAAAGCTAAAATGAATATTTACCCAATCCAAATCCAAAAAAAAAAAAAATAATGTAAAAATTGCAAAGGCAAACTATTTTCTCCTAGATTTTCAAAAAAGACATTTAACAAGATTATTAAAAAAGTTATTTTGAGTGTTCACATTGAACTTTTACTATAACGTTTAACATAGGTCAAAGTGAAAAGAGGTTTCCTTTGTTATAGACAAAATCATTTAGACATCGCCTAACTAGAGACAATTCAGAAAGCACAAACTCACTGTAAATATCTAAGTATAAAGTTTTTAATACTTTATACAATGCCTTTAAAATAACTTTGATTGGTCGTTATTACCATGGAAATTGTAAAGATTTCATTTAATTTAGATAATTCTCAATTTATGAGTTTAAGTATTTTTCTTTTTGTTTCTTTCTAGTTTTTCTACGTTCTTTCTATCATCTTGGTCGGAGAGATGGTGCTAGGGATCGCTGTTGTTATCGTCTATACCGTGCCAGAGGCACGGGAAACCTTCCTGCGCTCCAAGCCTGAAAAAATTCTGAGGTCAGCAATATTCAAATACATGGACGACAACAGTGTGAAGGACTGGGTTGATAGAATACAATCAGAGGTGATATATTTATAGTTGCTTACGTTCTCTAGTAACTAGAGCTGAACAAAACATAAAGTTAATTGCTTTTAAATCTATCTTTCATACATATACAATGTTATCATAGTTCCCGTTTATGTCTCAATGCTCAATGTGTTATTAATGTAAAGTACTCAAAATAAACAGGTTGTTTGTACAATGGGAGAATTGTACACACAAACATTATTTTCGTCAAGGACAATATTTTTAGTAGTTTTACAAATAATATATTCTCTATACAGATTTATGAGATTAAACTAATATTTGGGAACAAAAATATATTTCAGTTTAAGTGTTGTTTTTTTGTAACGAATGAATAAACATATTAAAATTAAAATTAAATTCAAGTTAAAATGTAACAGTTACAGCTACAGACAGTTTCAGACGAGACATTACTTCAAATACAGAATACTCAACAGTTGCCGCACTGAAACAGTCAGTCGACGAATTGGCCCGTTTGAGTTACCTGTTTTACAGACCTCTAACATTACACTTGTTTCTAATAAACAAGCATCGTAAAACAGATATGTTAGAAACAAATCAGCACGGGTCATGATACATAAATCGAAAATACATAAATCTATTAGAAGGTGTTTTCCTTTCGTAGTTTAAACGATCAATAGCCAGTGTTGGTTGAAGTTTCTCCAAAACCGGGCATATCCCGGGCATATCTTAGAGGCATATCTTAAACTGCAAAAACAATGTCGTCTGGCTTAGAATGTTATTCCAGTACCATCTGGTGATTCCCGTGTCGCCCCACACTTGTTGCTGAAAAGCGTCACATCATATCTCCTGGTAGATCTAATTTTGTTATTGTTCAGTACAGCACATGTGGCTTCGCAATTATGCCATGTATAATATCAGGTAAAAAGGTTTAAATATCATTTACACAAGACTTCATTTATCGTCGTAGATAAAACAATGATGTACGTTTTATGTGTATTTTATTCATGTTCTAACATACGTACTTATATGGTACATTCATTTATTGACAAAATTGCAATATAATACATGTACTACGCTTCAGTACTCTTAGAATTGATGATAACTTATGAAATTGATTATACTTAATAATATAATTGTGTTCAAGAAATATATATTAATAACCTAATTTAAATGAGTTTAAAAAGTTTATACAATTTCGAAATTGTGTACACAAAGAATAACTACAATTTCTTATAGTAAATGAAACCTGTACTGTGTTTTATCTAAACTTGTGGTATAAATAGCTCTTAAAAGGAAAATAAATAACATGATTGAATGACTCTGGTATAATATAATCGTTAAACATATACTTCCCTAGTGAACAAAATGTATCTCAAACTAGACTATATTGCATTTTTTCTCATTATTTCTTAGCCCAACAACTACATAGACATATATGCTTAAATATTGGAATAGACACAAATCAATGTTATCTTATCCAGGTCATGTGAATTTTCATGTTTATAATAAAACAATTAATGATATTTTTATGTTATGAAGATTGTAAAACAACTCCTACTCATACGATACGCTTGCTACAGTAATAAACTTTTACGCACGACAATGGTCTTAAAACAACTTGAGTACGATTTATTATATATCATTTTGGCAACCATCATTGACACCACGGTAAATATTCCTTTATCACTACATACATATACATATGCCTTAGGTTACCTGGAAAGGACAACTTAGTTTTTCTTAATATTTATGAAGGCTTTGATTGTCTACGTATCCAAACACATCATGGAAATTCACACAATTAAGCGATTTGTTATAGATCAATTCATTTATAGTAAAATAATGCACCGTGTCAGAACCCATTTCTTTGTTTGAAAGAAATAGAAAGGTGCATCAACAATCTTCCAGTATTAAACGGGAAAATTCAAAAATACTGATTACAAATACTGAATAAGTAAATTTAGATTTTAATTAATATCAACTTTACATAAACCCGAAGGTAATTGACCAAAAAAACCCACATACCATTAAAGTGTGCCATGCTTATTTCCAGAAACTAAGGCAAACTGGACATTTCAGTTCTTACCACTGCAAATAACGATATTGTTCAGAACTTGTGATTTTACCCAAATAGACATTATTATGACCAAGAATATTTATTTATACAGCTTTAGGTACTATAGAACACGCTTTTATGATTTACTACATTTAAATAATATAGAAAAGGGAACATTTACATAATTCCGATGTGATCGCATGATTTTCAAGACGGCAGTGGTTAATATAGCACGTAACCGGTGTACAGTGTGTGAAAGCGCGCATCTTATGTTACACTAATTTTACCATGCCTCTAACTGTCAATGACAATGCATGAAAAAATCTTTCGCGAACCAATAAACATACGGTGACCTTGAAGAAAAGCGGTATAAGTTAACGTCGGCTACCGATGGCATCGTGTGAGGTTGGGTCAATAATAAAATGTTATATAGTTATTCATGGAAACGTTAATAGTCGTAAGAGAAAACAAAGCTCGCCGACATAGCAATCTAAACTGACGTCGTTTTCCCAACTCTACGTCATGTCATGTTTAGAAAGTTTCAGACGTTTGATACGCAGGTCATATACTCATTTACACTTATTCTGTATTTTTAAATACTTTGTTTTTAATCTAGTATTTGGCGATGCTTGCATTTGAGACATCCCTCATGAAGAGCGAGTGTAAATCTCTGTAAAGCAGGCTTAAGCACCCCAGTTAGCCCTTTTTGCTGACTGACCTTTCGAAGGCTATAATAATTTTGTCTATTTAATATGATTTCGCATTGCTGTGACATTTACACTTGGCTGGCATGTTGATACATTGTCCTGGGCTTTTTCACATTTTGATTATGTTGCAATGTCCATAGGATCGTCATATTTTCTTATTAAACACACAGAGCCTGGTTAATGTTATTACAAGTACGTAAACACTTTAAGGCCCCACATGACATATCATCTGGCGTTTACTGTCGACACAATTAATAACATAAATTATCATTAATGTAAATATGGCTCTATGTCAGTGTCACAATATAACGTTCTTAAAATATATATATACGTGCATATGATACAATGTTATGTAATTTAAGCAATCTATTTTAGTTTAAGTGCTGTGGAATCAGTCACACAGATGAAGGATTTAGAGACTGGCAGATCAGTCCCTACTTCAACTGCACTCCGTCCAATAAAAGTGTATACAGATGCGCCGTACCTACGTCTTGTTGTATATTTGAAAAGGTAAGGCATGTTTACACATACTACTTTTCCTAGTAAAGGATAATATGCAGGTATATATTTCATACCAAAGACCTTTTTTTTTGTTATGTAAGACTTTAAATATATTGATTTTAAAAAAGGAGCAATCGGTATTGAGGTGTTTATAAAAGACGTTGTTTTACGTCCACAGTGTTGGAAATAATGCAGTTGCAACCTTGAAGTAATTTTATTTAAAATGATGAGAAAAAAGATGAAGTCATCAACAATGTTTACACGTAATTCGAACTATGGTTGTCGGATCAAGAAAATGCATTCTTGAATAGATTGTGGATAGCCTTTTTTCCAGCAACTGTCAAACTGATGCCTCCGACAGTTTATAAACATTGAGTGTATTATTTATAAAAAAAAACCAAGATGCCATATGTTTTAATGGAAACTGTAGTAAGTATAAACAAACATATTAAATCCAAATGCGAATGTGTCCAGGAAAAATGTCAACGTCACTGCTAGGAATCCATATAAATGTGTGTTTTCTCCTGCCAATCTTCTGAGTAATACCGCCCTTGGACATTTCGTTGCGAAGACTATATCATGTATCATCAAGTATCTACCAATTATAAGAAAACCTACGATATTGATTTTTACTGCAAAAGGTAAAGTAATCAATATGTATTATGGCATATACATTTTCAGGGCGATCGCGTCAACATTATGTGCGGATTTGACATGACTGATAAGCCGGTAAGAATGCCCTTCCAAATTGCTATACAGTTTGCATTATATCTTTGAAGAATATCATCGCATTAACAAATGTAAAACATCTGCTTCTAAAGTCTGGTATTTACAAAAGACCGATAATTGCACATGAGAACTTATTTTGGGTTGTGTAAAATGCATATTAGAAAAATTGATAATTTCCATTTATATGATAACAAAGCTGCCATTTTTTGTTGTAACTGTTTCGGTAATCGTATGATTGTGTGTTCCAAGATCTCTATGATATCCTATTGCATGAAACAATTTACTCCATCACGCATGAGATTCTTCTCCATTATGAAACGATGTTCAAATTAATGTAAAGATCAATATTTGCATTAGATGTTGTTTCGCTTAAAAATATCACGTTGAAAAAGATGTAGAACATAATTAATATTTTGTTAACTTATTTACTATGCATTTTCTATTTCGTGCATTTATATAACCATAGTAACGTTTGTACTTCTGTTTGGTATGTACCTATTGTTGCTTTTTGTGATAAGTTAAGATTAATTAAACTATTGTGAGAAAATCCTTTATAATCAAAGATTTAAAAGCAACTTATTCATGACTCCATAATTTATAACTCGCTCAATGCTGTGAATCTAGTTTAAAACAATATGTCTGGTTATATTGGCAGGGAAGTTGTTTTATTATTTTTAATTCCCTGGTTATATGTATGCAAAAAGTTGTATTTTTATTTTTAATTGCCGCTTAAAATGTAGAAAATTCAATAGATAGATAGATGGATGGATGGATAGATAGATAGATAGATAGATAGATAGATAGATAGATAGATAGATAGATAGATAAATAGATAGATAGATAGACAGACAGACAGACAGACAGACAGACAGACAGACAGACAGACAGACAGATAGACAGATGGATGGATGGATGGATGGATGGATGGATGGATGGATGGATGGATGGATAGATAGATAGATAGATAGATAGATAGATAGATAGATAGATAGATAGATAGATAGATAGATAGATAGATAGATAGATAGATAGATAGATAGAATTGGATTTTTTTACTAATCATGACCTTCGCATGTCACTGAATTAATTTAAGGTAAGTTCCGTATTTTATTCCTTTACAGTTGTTGGTAGTACGTGACTACATCTATACAAGAGGCTGTATTCAGGGCTTCGGCGAGTGGCTGAGCAAATACGACGACCTCATCATTATATCCTGTCTGTCCATCTTTATAATGCAGGTATTTGCGACTGTCTTTATCTATAATAAAAAAGAGCATATCTTTTCAGGGAAGCACCTTGAAATATCATGTCATTTTAAGAAAGCTTAGAAATAAGCACAAAACGATTCGGTTGGCTTTGCTTTAGATTAAACAATTTGTTTTTTCTTTTAAGGCTTTGATAAACTGTATAAATTTAATCATGCATTCTTATCGTAAGATTTACAATTCAAATGCAATCGATATAATGACTCGGCATTTTTTTCGTGGTTACTGAAGCGTATGGTTTTGATTATAGGGATTTTGAACACATCTATAGTGTTATTATGAAATTTCTCTTTACAGTTCCTTGCTGTTTTGTCTGCCAAGCTAATGGTTCTTCGCATAGAAAAATGGCGGTCCAGATGGAAGGTCCTCCGACGAATTACTGACACGAACGATGCAACCTCGTCTAGCCAACAGTCCTGAAAGTAGTCAAACAATTCAAGGGCTTTTTAAGGTTTCCCTTTCGGTGTTTACCGTCCTATATAACACAATTTTAGAGAAGTCGTGTTAATGTTCAATTTCCAGGTTCATTTGAAGTCCGACACCTGATAAATGTGACAATATTTGATGATCAAGTTGTCAAAAAAAGCACTTGTGATAATGATGATTTACGTCAATATAATGCAATATTCTAATGTGAAACTAACATTGAAGTGCTTTCAACTGCAATTATTTGCTCAGTGGATAGTAGGAAACAAACCGATAACAATATCCTGTTTCCACTGATGTTATCGTATGTTGTCCATTTGGAACATTTTCAGAAGGTTCCTCCTTTCAAATCATACAAGTTTTTTTTCTTCCAGTATTTAAACATTACTCAAACATCAAAATAAATATTATCCAATCCAGGACGGGATATACTGGCTTGTGAATTGCAGTTCCGTTTAGTTGAAACGTAATCATTTCATATAAAAGAGGAAACACATGTATAAATTCTGACACACTTGTACACGTATCTCCAAAGAAAGTGCCTTATAGCCTTACTGTCTTTAAACAAACGCCCAATGTATGCTTCTTGAGAAAGAAGAAAAGTTCATAAGTGTTGTTGTTGTTCTTCTTTAATTATTCGCATGCCGAAGCATTGCGACAATTACAATTATGATTATGACTACCTGCGACTATGTTGGTGTATAAATTCGGCTCGACAATAAATATGAAGTAATGTTAGATTATTCATACATTTATATGATCAATGTCTGCTGCTCATTTTAAGAAGATTATGTATTGTGACAAATAATCATAGGTAGAATAACATTACATAAACAATCATCGTCTCGTTGCTACAGTAGATTGAAATAACTTTTTTTGTTTCGAAGATCTTAGCATGATGGAAATATGTGAAATATTCCAAATTGTACACAACACAAATATAACTATGTACATGCTTCAGTGATATGTAAAAAGGTGAAAAAAGTCAGTATGCTGAAGCACAAAAGATAGGTTTCATGTCTCCTTTAAATGACTAATCAGCATATAATTAGTTCACAATTAAACAAAATCCTAAATTTGACATATGATTCCGATTACTCGTTGAAATAACGAATCCACAGTCGTCTTTAAGTCATCAAAAGTATATTTTTGGGCCAGCTTTGAAATATCTAGTACCTCCAGCCCCTGACATTGCTGTAATTCTATTCTTGTTAACATTATTCATAATGGGTGTATATAGTTAGAAGAACTCAGTCAACATTTGTATGTGTTCAACGTACATTCGAGGAATAAAATTTGGATACATTTTGTACTTGTTTTTCATGTTCATTTCCTATATTTTTTAATTTTTGCATTTTCTTAAAAAAAAGAAAAACTAACTGCAAAGATCTTATATTTGAAAGGTCAATTAATCCTCACACAAATCAGTATAAGGATAATTATATTGTTTTATGACTTTTGCACAATTATTGCAGGTAAATAAGAAAAGGTCCCATCAAAATTTCCACAGATATTTAAATCTAATCTGCCTCTAGACAAAGGCAAGCAGGGTAAATGTAAGTAAACCTAAAAAACTTTTACATCACATGAGGTTACATGTTTATAAAAATGAGCTCTAAAAATATATGTGACATTATGTTCAGTGAATGTTGCTGTACTGTTGCTGATTTTATGGCGCAATGAAGAGGTGTAGCCAGATTATTAGTTAGTATCAAACACAATAAAAACAACGCAGACAAAATAATTGATAACATGAAAATGACGCCTACGATAATATTCTACTCATAAGAGAATAGTGAAGCTCATGCAATAGCAATCTTAACATAAAGATTTTAATTTACCATGTCACGTGGTTGCATTTTGCATGCAATCTTCTTAGGACAGAAAATTAAGTCAATCATTCGATTATAATAATTTAAATATAAGTTTCTTACAATCGTGACAAATAAGATACAGAAAGTATACTTCCCAAGTTATAAAATAGATTTATTGTGCAATCAATGGGGAAATGAACATGAATATTTATCATCTTATTGCAGTCATATTATTATTCGTCAGCTATACAAGAGATATATTAAAGATAAATTAATTCATTAGTTTGAAATATAGTGGAACAGAGAACGGAAGAAGACAGTACAAGTACAAAAACGTGTGGGTGACATTGCATAAAGAGCACTTAAAGGCAGAAATTAAATATTTTCAGAACGCCTAACTTTGGGCGTGTAAACTAAAGAACAATTAATAGAAGGTTTCCATTTCATGCACAAACTATTCAATTTCACATACCAAGAGCAGATGAACACAAAAGTTTGCATCCAGAATCCATAGGCTCCTTTTATAAACAGCAGCGTTAACTTGTTTAAAATAACAAATATGAGAGAATTTGCGAAACCTCTTTTCCGCGACATTTTCCGTTGTATTTAAGCCTAATTAAAAACTTTTAAAAATGTTTAAAACAACTTAGAATACAGTTAACGAGCTTAAAATATGTAATTGTAGTAAGAATTGGTTTGTCTATTTATAATTGTATATTCGGCTGTTAAATTCATACTAAATATTCTTAATAACACAATATCTTAATTAGCATTACTTCATCATATTCTTTTTACTTGTAAACAATCTCCTTCAGAAGTGTTATGAACATATTCTGCTAATATATTTTAAGTAGCGTTACTCCATATACGCAGATTCCCTTGTCAATCCAATTTGTTAATTTCTGTAAGAAAAGAAAACTATGAAAATGTTCTATGATATATCGTGTCATTTCAGGCATTTGGATTTTTCCGATTATTTTACAATAAATTTTAAATTGTTTTCATACTAAAAAATGACAAACTCCTATTAGTATTGCAACATATATTTAAATTAGAAAAAGAATAAAACAATGGTATTAACAAGACAGCCATATAAAAATATAAAAAAGTACAAAGAAGAGACTAGACATCACATAAAATAGAGCAAACCTAACAATTAACGCCCGTTGATGAGCGATTCAATTACTGCATTTTGAGAGGGTGGTTTCAAAAACGTGAATATTGTTTTCAATTTTGCATGGTAAAGGATGCTTATCAGTCATTATTTAAAAAAAAACATGTTAACTATGAGGTTTGGAATGTAAGTTGTATGGATATTTATTGTTATATAAATGTGTAAGGAAAAGTAAAATGCAATGTAAAGATAGCCAATACTGTAAGATTTGTATGTAGACACTGATATCAGTCTAAAATATAGACATACAGAAAACACTTAAATATATAGAAAGGTCAATCCAGTCTTATCAATCAAGTACTCAGAATAACACTCTCTACCAGCGATAAGTCTGTTAAGAATTTAAGAATTTAACTTAAAATATTTACAGTTTAAAGTCTAGAACATTCGACACGGATATAACTTAAAATATACATACTAAATTCAGCTTGTACCATTACGTATACATAGAAACTGTTGTTTACGTCCCAATTATATCGCTATCACGTACTTAACTCCTTCAGAAACTACCAAGATAACAACCACTTTACAACATTAATCCCTGTCTCTGAGGAATACAATATGTACACAACTGTTCATGAAGCACGAAGAGTTTAATCTGAGACATGACATTTTAACTGAAGGAGCTAGACTTTGGTTTTGGTTAAATAGTGTAAGAATGCAATATAACATCGAGCCAGCGCCTACAAAAAGTCAATTTGGTAACATGAGCATCTGGGTTGCATTCAATGTCACAAAAAACATCGCGTGTAGTTTTATTGTAGTTTTAGTGTTTTAGTCTGATGTGACATAGTTACAGAAATCATGACTGTTTTTATTTTGTTTTGTTTTGTTAAATGAAAGGTCCGCAAAGCATGAATGGTAAATTTTAAGGAAGCTTAACAGCAAACAAACAAACATTCGTTTTCATTTCAAGTATTGTCTCTTTATGCATCAAAATTATATTTTGTGTTTGTGTTTGATAACATGTATCTATAACAGGGTACTAACTGATATGCGTATGTATATATATATATATATGTGTGTGTGTGTGTGTGTGTGTTTGTGTGTGTGTGTGTGTTTGTGTGTGTGTGTGCGTGTGTGTGTGTGTGTGTGTGTGTGTGTGTGTGTGTGTGTGTGTGTGTGTGTGTGTGTGTGTGTGTGTGTGCGTGCGTGCGTGTGTGTGTGAGTGTACGTGTGTGTATTTTCCTATTGGCAATGGAGAATGTAACTCAGATGTATGCATTCAAATGATGGTACGAGAATATGTTTTCGGTGATTGTACAAAAAACATCACATGCGCAGACTTTTCCATTAGGGACTGTCACATCATTTATATCATCCTGTAAAGTCATTGTCAAGATGAACAGACTTGATATTCCATTCAATAATAGGGATCCTCTAAGCACTAAATCCGTTCGTATACAATATCTGATTGTGTGATGTAAAACCGGTAAAAACTCGATCATTGCAACTAAATGTCCCATTAAAAAGATCACATATCATTAAACAGTCTGAAAGTCAGTCAACACTCAGTTAAAAAGAAACATTCAACTATACTTTTGTTTTGTTTTTATTGCGACATAGTATTTTTTTATATTTACAATACATCAAGTAAAGTCCAATTAGCATATTGCTTGCTACTAAGCGTGCATGTTGTTGAAAAGAGATTTTGCACAATCGATATAATCAAAAACCATAGTTAAGGAGATAAAGTGCAATATAGTGTACTTGTATTTGAGGCGGATACTTCATATAATTTATATTCACCTTTATAAGCTGGACGTCGCCAACATAAATAACTTCTGTTAAATGTGTCGTATCGCTACATTAGGTCAATTAATTTTATCTGAACATATGTGTCACTAAGAAGCTTGTCGATATAAAGTGTGTGAGAATATTTGTCTTCGGTTGCTTGAATAATTAACACAAAAGCAATAAAAATACTTTAGTTATTTAATATGCTTGCTCAAGCAATTATACACTTTAAAAATGTTTAGTATAAATGTAAGTAGTCAGATTATGAATGCCTCTTTTCTACAATGTAAAAAGCATGTGTTGTTTTTAACTTCTAACTTTTTGCAAACACCGAAACGTAAAAGTGTTTTTATGTATACAGATGGCAAGCATTTATGTGAGTTGCTTTTAACAAAAACGTTGATGACCCGATTAATAATACGTAACAGTTCTTACATTTTCGAAGATAAAAATTTATCAAAGGTTTGGTCACAATTTATCGTTTTCAGTCGGGAAAAATATTGTGAAACATTTAATAAAAGTTAAATTTGCTTTTAACATAGATTTTATGATTATAAGTTCTCGATGGAGTAGGCCGATTGTCGTCAAAATCTTATTCAAGATGACGATTATTATTATTATCATTATCATTATTATTATTATAATTATTATTATTATTATTATTATTATTATTATAATTATTATTATTATTATTATTATTATCATTATTATTATTATTATTATCATTATTATTATTATCATTATTATTATTATTATTATTATTATTATTATTATTATTATTATTATTATTATTATTATTGCTATGGTGATGATAACGATGATACAGCTGATGATGATAATGAGAGTATTTATTCTGTATTCAGTCAAAAGTCAAATAGAATCGTTTGTTAGCAAGCTATTTAGACTGGTGATTATGAAATAATATAACATCATAAATCACATGCAGTTACTGTGAAACCTTTTTCTGAAGAAAGTTGTATCATTATTTCCAGAGTAACATTATCCGGGGCTCTTATTAACATTTATTTCATTTTTTTGTGCAAAATCAAAGGTTGCTTTTAAAGAATTATATTAAACACATCATAACAAAATCATTCAAAATGTTCCAAATTGAAAAAATGAATTCTGTTTTATTACGTTTACGTCAGCTTAACAGAGTTTTTATATTTCAGCCATTTGTATTTTTATATTTCTAGTTTTCGTGATGCTTTTTATTGCTTTTTTTATTCACCTTCTTTCAGCACACTGTAATCAGGGAGATAGTGCTATCGTTTATTGTCGTGTTTTTTATATAAGAGGCACACACAACTTTCCAACACTCCAAATCAGGAAAAATTGTGAAATCGTTTTTTATAATAAAAAAACAACAACATTGAATACGGCAGTGACGAAATGAACAGAATTAATAGGATATAATCAGTGATGACAATATATAATTGTTTTTGCTTTTACCGGTGCCTTCATTCCAAGATAAAAAATCAAGTCATTATCTTGCTTCTATAATGACAAGTATTCGTTGATTTATAATAACGTCTGATAACGCCCTAACCTGTATTGATTGAACTCCTTCCAGCAAACAGATCTAACTGAAAACAACAGAATTGTCAACAAACGTTTGCGAGAAAATCAATCCTGTATTTGTTTGGAAGGCAAAATGTACGGTATTTCACATTGAATTGCTTCAAACGCATGATTGTGTCTAAATTTAACCTAACTGTTGATAGCAAAACACTATCGACTAGAATACTGTCTATAATTAATATTTATGATAATGTGTCCGGTTTTTAATTTAATTGTACATCATGTTTTTCTACATCTATTTCCTGTCAACAATATTTCTTCTCATCATTTCTAAAAACCAATTTTATTGTAAAATAATAAAATGGAACACGACATTGAATACAATCGATTGCACTATGTTATGCTGCAACAAACTTTAATGTACAACAATAACCAGTTACAAATTTGATTATCTAACAAATTTCTTTAAAAAAGTCCTCCAATCATGTAACAAATATGTGTAAAATGTATATAAATATCATGATAGCCATTCATGTTCGAATACTTTTCAACCCTATACAACGATAAAAGCGAAAAGGCAGAAAACCAGCTTTCCAGCATACTCTGATTTTCGTTGCTTCAGAAACAGAACCTGATATAGCCCATGTCACCCTTTATATGTAAATAAAGAGATTCTTATGTTATGTAATCATAAATATAACTAGGTCGTTAATAATTATTGCTGGCGCTTACTTCATTGGGCTATACATAATATGTGATCATAACTATATATCGACATAATATTGTCATGTGAACGTCATGGAATTGTGTGAATGCATAAGAGTACATTCATTCAATCTTAGAGTGCGTCATTGAAGCGATCCGTAAACCCGATTTAAGGCCCCAATCGATCTGTTTTACTCATTATTGTATATATGTCTTTTTGACGTTAGTTCAACTTTAAGTAGATGCAGTAATTCGCACAATATGTATTTTCTTATGTATGCAACTTGCATGAGAAATCCCACTTTGTTTTTCGAACCCACCTACACGTATTACAAAATTAAGAAAGCCAAGTAGACGGCTTTATGATTCTAAACGTTAACTAATGATCAATACTTATGGTGGCAGCTATGTCAGCTTTTCTTTCAAAAAGCATTCTTGAATATGTGCAGAATCTAAACAAATAATTGACGAATTGTTAAAGGGGTTCGCGTCAACAGAATGTGGGTATTGGATTGTACTTGTCTGTATAGTAAAACTATTTTAATAAAATAAAGAAAGGTTGTTTTAACGTTGCATGAATATATGTCGAAGGGTTTGTGCTTTGTAAGTAACATTTCTGATAGATTTAACACATTTTTAAAAATGAGAATGTAATTTTGTTGCTCATTTAAAATTTGTTTTTATAATAATATGAGACAAAGCCCTATGAGCATTGCAACATATACCAAAATTTGAAACGGTAAGGGACTAACATTAAAAACAAATCTGTAATGAATTTTTTTTAGAAAAAGAGCAAACCCGACAGTTACCTCCATGGAACGGTCAGTCAGTCATATGAACCGACTGGGATGCGTAACCGGTTTTACAAAGTTCAAACCTTGCACTTCCTGGCTTTCTAAAATACAAGCAATGAAATTAAAACCGATCTATTTGAATAAAATATATAAGCGCTGACGTTTTCTTTGATAAGTTATGTCGAAAGTAGTGACGTCATGGCAAAATAATGTTCACATAGTGTTTAGAAGAGAGATTGGTATTATTTCGATTAGACGAACTACGAAAAATCGTTGATTAAAATTACTTTTTGAATAAAAAAATGACCAGACAAGAGTAAATGGCTGAAGCATCCTGTTTATTATAAGATGGAATTTAGGAAACAAAGTCCATGAATGAAATACATGTTAAAATATTTATAGGATGGATGGAATGATACCATTAATTAAATGCACGAGTATTGCAACATATACCAAAATTTGAAAAGGAACAGGACGGACAAAGTTATTTACACGCAAGCCAAATGTAAAAATAAGAACAAATCTGTGGTAATATTTTGCAAAAAGCAAACCCGGCAGTTACCGCATTGGAACGATCAGTTGGCAATATGTATCTATCTATACCAGGCCTACAGATATCTAGGAGGTACAGTTTTCGAAGAACTATTTACAAATTAATAGATTGCAAACTAAAATGCTAAAACATAATTTGATCTGTGCCTGAGCAGGAGGTACTACTTTAAAGTATTAATGGATTTGTTCAGATTATAGTTGTTACAAAATTATACATAAAACTTACTTAGACTGAGGTTTTAGTTCGATATAACACAATATTTTTTTCCAAAGATTATCGCAAAGTACAATATAAACTAATGTAAAGTTGCCAAAGTCTTACACAACTCAAATCGGACATTGTACACTTTACTGGCAAAAGAGACAACGTAGATCGACAGGGACACGGAATATGCTTTTATTTTCGCGATACTTCAGAATGATAAAAGCATAAAAATATTTTACCTTTAAATAATATTTAATTTAATATTTAAATTGATAGTCTAATTGGTTTATTTACGTCTAATGCTCATTTATATCTACGGATAAATCTGCTACCGTGTGTTCATATATCAATATTAATGTATGCAAATTACCGAAAAACTGTAATATAAATTCTAACAATTGTCCTCTTTTGATAAAAAAGTTTAAATACAGCGCAATTTGTTTATTGAATGATTATCTTTAATGCAATCTACAGATCTTTAAATACACCTATTGCATTTCGCTCGATATGAAACGTTCATGTTTTCTTTATTTTCACTTAATGAAAATTAATTCACAAAACGTGAACAAATATTCTATCATTAAAAAAGGTTATCACGGGTACATTTTAAACAAATTACACTCGTCTGTCTCTACACTATCTACAAAAATATATAGATCATAGACCTGAAACTTGCTGCCATCTTTAAGGCCAATTGCTTTTTTAAATAATATATTGGTATGCAAATTGCGTTAACTATCAAACCATCGAAACTCGATTGTATAATGTGGTGTTATTGATGTTATGTGGAAGCGATGAAAGTTTTAATGCCTTAATGGGCGAATTGTATGTTAACTTAATATTATTTTATTTGTATTGAATGTGATGTAAGTTTTATCCTCTGTTCAAAAACAAGTTCTGTACCAGCATCAATTTAATTTACGAATTCCATTTCACAGTGACATGAGCTGAAATGTCTGTCGTGCTCTAACATACTTCTAATATTGTTATGTTTATATCTTAAATAATTGATAGGTGTAGGATTTAGAGTTATAAGCGTGCACAACAACAATGCTTCTTTACCAAAACCTAATAGTTTGCTTTCAGCTTTAATAATATTGAAGCGGATACATTACTTTATAGTACTATATTTATATAAAGATTACGTTTATCATTTCGTATTTTTAACTACTAACTGGATTGTTGTATAATAACATATTTTAACAGATATTTTATTTGCCACCTTTGCGTTGTTGTTTTTTTGTTTTAGTACTTTTAATAATACAATGTATCATTTATGTCCATGACATGTAACTTGTTTGTTCTAAGAAATTGATATAGACATAAAAGAAACTTCATTTATTTAAAGAAATCTTATTGCAGACAGATTTTGGTATGGACATTTGTTGCTATAGGGGTAAATCTTTCGCGCTAGTACTGTACAGTAATATATATTAAATTATTAAGAATGATAGTAAGTTATATCATGATTGCTATAGTTATTTGTGTGACCTTGCATTTTTAAGAAGATTGTTGTCACAGTCACCATAACGCACTGAAAAATGAGAGAAATAGACAACAGAAAAATAATAAAAAATAAACCGCGTGTTATGAAGAGTTTACAAGTAACAAAGCCTCAACATAATTTTATTATATAACAGGAAAGTATTATTTCGCACACTGCATGTTATATATGCTGATATTATGGTAATTCAGAAAACGACTATAGAGAGAAATTAACGAAATCCCAACTCCTGTCCTATCCCATCATGTATTAGAAAATCAATGCAAAATTATGACTATAATGAGTCAGTTGCAAAAATACAGTGCACAGAGGAATTCCAGAACGATAACCATCATGAAAAATATTCTGATTGCTTTGGGGAAGCTGCCAAAACTGTAACTGACTTGAATTTGTTAATGCACCTTATGGGCAAAATACTTCGAGAGAATTAAATTAATTTGACCTATTGCACCATTAACATGGTCTTATCGAGAAATTTTACGAACCTTATTCTGTTTATATTTATGAAATAGTTTGCTTGATTGTAATATATAAATTTGGCTTTTTTCACTTATTTAAAAGGGCACATATAACATAAACATGAAATTCGTCCGATTTTTTGTGGTTTTGTTTGTACATGTTTTGGAGAAAAAAAAGCATTGAAAAGTATTATTCAAATAGAATCTTTAATATTTATAATGGTGACATTACTCGGCATCTTTGAATTTTCAGTGCGTAGAAATGAATCTTCAATTTCTTAGAACCTAACAATATTCACAGTCAGCGATCATAGATTGAATTCGTTTCACACACCAAAAGATAGAACAGTCATTGTCTCGTTGAATGTTAATTTTGAGAAAATTTATGAATACAACTTTCTCATTGACATTTAACCAACATGTTTTACAGAAGTATTATAGCTAAATCCGATTCTAGCATATTAGGCCTTTGCAGTGTCCGTAATTAATAGTCGCAATGAAGATTCTGGTCTTAATGAAGAAGGAAAAGCTGATTTGCCAATTATTCTTTGTCGGATTAAGAAAATGTCAAAATATACATGCTTTCAACATGCCCAACTAGTCATAATAAGTTATGACGAAAGTACTGACGTCATTAAAAATAATGTCCACATAGTGTTTAGAAGAGAAATAGGTATTATGTTTATTAGAAGAACTCAAAATGATAGTTAATGAAATTAACTTTTTGAACCAAGAAAGAAATGACAAGAGCAGAGTAAATGGTTGTACATGTAGCATCCTGTTCATGTGAAGATGGAATTGAGGAACCAAAGTCCAATATCTATCAAAAGAAATATACTGGATAAATTACATGACAACATACCTGCATGGGGTGATTTTTACGACCGTCACACTGCACCAGCTACATTGCTGTGATCATGAATAAGGATATATATATATATGACAAAGTTCTATGAGCATTACAACGTGTACAAAAAAAGTTGAAAAGGCACAGGACCAAGGTATTCACATGCAAGCCTATGGTGTAACGCAATTCATTCACATTTAAGTTACAGTGTGTTGTCTCTGGGTGTTGTTTAATTACCGTTAACAAGCAAAACATACATTAATACCTGATTCGCGACTGTAACGTAACATGGGCTAAATAAATTGTTTTATGCTCCATTGAATCTAACATACTGTTTAGTAGAATTCATCTGTAGAGATAATTGTGTGACTCTAGTGAGAATATCCTTCTAATTTTAAGCATTGTGTGGATAAATTTATGTGACGCAGTAGTAGATGACTGTAGTACGTTCAAGTACATACCAGTATGGAAATTAGTATGTTTGTTTAAGCATAAGCTTAGCATTCAATGATGCAACTATTGTATTGGGCAATAACAACACAATAATAGAGTGACAGTACCTTATACTGGTTAGATAGAAAGGCACGTGTGTATTTTGTATTTGTAAATGTATTTACAATGCTTTGATAATGTGTTTATATTTAAACTACATGTGTGTATTTCCTATGTTTAGTATATGGCTCCCTTATGCATGCTATCCTTTAGATAGAACTTCCAAAATCTTATATGTATATAAATTATTATTCCATCGAATTGTTACAGAATGTATTTATAATTTGTATTTCGGGTCTCGAGGCTTGTTTAGACTTGTTAATTTTCTTTAGGACACAATAAACAATTAAAGTCGAACCCGACTTGTAGTTCTTTTCAGACCGGAAATTAAGAGAGCATGCAAAAATTAGCAGTAACATGCATTTTTTTATTTAAGGTAAAATATAAAAAATATAAGTAGTTTCTTATCGAAAACGAAATGTATTCAAACAAATTTATAAGTGTCTTTTATGCACAGAAATCTAATGATGAGAGAAATTTGCCTCTATTCTTCGGGCAGTTGTTGCTTAGATAGTAGCGTGCTTGTCTTCAATTCGCTTCGGCAACAAGCAAAGAAATTGATTATTAATAAAGGAGTCTCGAGGGAAATTTGCATAATATTCGCCAGTTAGTAGGTACATGACAGCTTAGGCCGTCTTAGAGAAATCATGCTTTTATTGAAACATAAGGGCTCGGTAGTTTGAATTCCGTGAAACATTATCTAAATCTCTAATAAACATGGTATTTTTAAATTGATAAATGAATGATGTATAACTTGTGCTTTAGATAGCCTGTTTCTCTTGTACTGGCAATCGTTTTATAAAGACAAGTATAAACATTTATCCAAGCTGTTAAGTTTAAAATTGTCTGATTACAAATGCCGATTAAGTCGAAGGTGACCTACAAGTGAAATCCATGCATACATACTTTCAACAATAGAATAATTTTGTCAACAGAATATCACGAATATAACAACCAATGTTTACAAGTTAAAACAGACATCAGAATATGCCCAGTTTAAGTTCCCAATTGTCGCCTTCTATTTATATTTAAAATTGTTTTGACAGTAGACTAGGCTTCTTTAATAGCTGAAAAATCGAAACCGATCCTAATTTACACATTTTTATGAATTATAGGTTATCAAACTCTTACTCACCAAGCCCAATGGCCATTGCCTCAATCCAAATCTGAATGCATTGACATCAAATACACTTTTGTCCATTTTATCTCATAAATTTAAATTGAAAACTACGAAGTAAATCGCAAGCCTGAACATTTTGTTCACGCCATATTCCTATCAAACGGTTTTATTTGAATACTCATATGTTAACCTGCCAACAATTTGGCATTTGTTTAACAAATGATGTCTATATAAATATTTTATATATATTTATAAAGAAATTGATAGTATGCCGTTGATTTCTTTTTTTCTAATGATTTTCAGTCAGGTTAGTAAACTGAAGCACTTTATTCAGAATCAGTGATCATGGTACAGACATACTTATTTTAGCGTCGAGGCTGTTTTTGTCATCATTGAGTGCTGCGATCTGCCTATATTCGCCTATAAGAGAATATGTGTATTCTTTTTTCTATTAAAATAGTATTTGGTGAATGTATAAATATTCTGCAAACAGAATAATTGCTTCTGCATTTTTTCTATATACAATTTGCTAGTTGCTTAAAAAATGCATGTTTTTGTCTAAACATGTCATAGTTTCGGATCGTTATTACTGCTAAAGAAAAATATTCTTAAATATTGTATAACTGATATTTAGCTTATTTAATAACCATATATTTTCACTTTCAATTAATGTATTTTATAATATACACCGTCATTTTGCATGTAAATTGCCCGTTTCATTTTCAGAATATCTTATCAGAAAAGTACCAATAAACAGTTCGCAAAACAAGAAAAGGTAAATATTAATTTTGTTCGAGTTTGTTTTTTCTCTAAATACTCTCAAGACACCTCTTTTTCAATGACGTAAAATGTAACCTTGACCTTAAAGCAAACTTTTATTTTACGTCAGTTTATTTGTTTATTTTATTCCTCTCACTCGAAATAATAAAAAAGCAAAAATAAAGCTTTATCTCAATTGATCTAGAAATGCCTGGATGTATATATATAGACAAACTACGTAAAATCCTTGATTGAAAATAAAATTACTTTTTGAATCAAGAAAAATGACCGCAGAAGAGTAAATGGCTGTAGCATCCTGTTCATGATAAGACGGAATTAAGGAACCAAAGTCCATGAAAGGAAATACATGTTAAAATATTTATAGGATGGATGGAATGATATCATTGATTAAATACACGAGTATTGCAACATATACCAAAATTTGAAAAGGAACAGGACGGACCATTTTATTTACACGCAAGCCAAATGTAAAAGTAAGAACCTATTTATTTATTTATTTATTTATTCATTTCTCTTTCATCTATCTATATTTATCTAAGTAAACACAAATAATATGCTAATTATGTTTTTGCTTTCCAAAGATAGTGGGGTGATGAATATACAATAATGCGTGATAATGTGTAACTGAGACCGGTTCAGGAAAGTGATGCGGAACTGACTATATCCTTTCGACAAATACTTCTTCCTAATGAAGAGTAATAAACGCACATTCAAGAGAAAATAGATCTTTCTTTGCACACAAGGCAGACGGTAAAATATTCTTTGACAATGCATTTCCCTTAACCGATTTCACGCCCTGCGCCTACAAGGAATTATGGATAAACTAAATAATTTTACGTAAATCGATGTAAGTCGACTGGAACATAAGAGGTTTAAATTTCGCCTTACTGTTAGTTTGGATCATCTATTACATTGTGTGGATGATGTGAGTAGGATAATATATGTTTATTCTCTATGTAACAGTTTTGATTAATCTTATGTTAATAAAAGTGTTTTTGAAAATAGAAATATGATTAATGTTTACTTTTCTGTCAGGAAAATGGAAAATTTATTCAGATGTTATGATGTCGATTTTGGTCAATGAACCAAGTTCATAAAAACAACGTTTGAACGCCCTAAAGGTTTGATTGTGTGCCAAACAGTCACAAAACGTGATCAAAATGATGTAAAAAATGCAACACGAATCGCAATGTATTTATGGCCAAAGCTATAGTCAAAACATTAATGCATGTCGAATTTAGTGAAAAAGAATGGCACATTGCATGTAATCTAAAAAAGAATTGCGACAAAATGCATATATTTTAATGACTTAGTTTATTCTTTCCTTATATACAACCCCGTGAATTTGCTTTACGACTCTAATTGTCCTGATAGATGTGCGGAAGTGGGACAAATAAATTGGCTTTTGACAACTGTTTATTTTCTGTAATACACTGATTTGTACTGTTAAAATCCAAGGCTTTATAAACCTTACTACGGTTTTTATATTCACACAAGTACATTCGTCTATGCTTGAGCAATCAGGAAATACGTATGTCTGTGCATTGTGTTGTAATGTGTATGTCTAGACAGTCATGAATATTTATTTTTAATTGATTCAGAAAACACACATCGCAAACGTCACAAGAAATGCATTTCAAAATAAAATGCGTCGTCGTAAACTCTACGACAGATTGTTTGTACGGCAGTGTTTGCTTTTCTTCACACTATGCCAAAAACAATTTTATAGGACCGACAATTGGTTAATGTCATTCTTGTGTGAAAGTGGCACTGAAAACTTAAAAGTCAGTATAAGTAAGAACAGTATACTAAAGTTCAGTTACAGATAAATAAAAAACGTAGGTCAGAACTGAAACAAATTAATCATTTAACTTTTTTTATAATCCGTACATTCTAAACCATAGCCGGATTTACATTTCTTTTTGTGTCATAACCTTATTACATTTTCATTCGTAGCATATGAATTATCATGGACAAACAGAAATGCATTCTATTCAGCACATGGTACCTCATTGTTCATTTGTTACTATGTTGCATATTTAGTAATAGGTACTGAAGTATCAATGCGCCGGTGGTTCTACCTAGTCATTTGTCTGAGGTATCCCTCCACCAAATAGCTAACCTCGCTATAATGATCATACATGGTCGCTGTGATGTATTTCATCAATAAAATTAATTCGTTGTCACTAGTAGCAAAGGCGAACCAAATTTCTTGAACACACATATTTATATGTTTGCATAATCTGTGTTAAATGAAAGAAGTAAATTACAAATCTAAGCCTGGTATTAAGTTGTTTCAAAAATATAAGAACACTTATTGGTCTTTTTTTCTGTGTATACTTTCCTCTTTACGTTTCAGACCTACTTGTTGCCTAATTAAAACCCACGGCAAAAGCTACAATAACATTATTATATGTGTTGGGCTTTTCATTTATAAACAATATTTACTTGGCTAGTATTACATTGACACACAATTTGCGTTTTATATATTAATTTGTTTAATGCTTGCAGTAATATGTTATTGCCATTAGTTTCGTCAGAAACTAACATTGACACGCTTATTTCCCTAAAGTCTTCAGCAACGTTCAAACTTTGGTAACCGTTGAGGATATGACACGAAGATAAAATATCCCAAAAGGCTCGTCAATATTAAACCTACTTTCTTTGTTCTAAATAATGTACTGAATAATAAGGGAGTGGATTCAGGATTTGCCGGCATTTTGCCGATACTGTGCAGCGACATTTTTATCATTATAGCACAGGGGCACTTATGGGGAGCCCAGGGACTGAATCCGCTTAGTCCATTATAATCAAACTGACGAGCCAGACGTAATGCTGTCCCCTTAGACCCGAGAGTTAGGAGGGAAACCACTACTACCAACGTTGAAATCCTTGGTTTAACCCGGCCGCCGTTTGAACCCGCGACCTCCCGATGTGCAAGCCGACGCTCTACCAATTTGGGTGTATATTTCTTGACTGCAATATATTCATATCTTTTTGCAAAATATCTAAGCACAACATTGAAATCATTGATGTTTTTTTTCTGCCATAGGCGACAGCAATTTTTGCTCTTTTAACTTTTAACCAAAATTAATTTATTTCAAGATATTTCCCGTGTTCTATAGTTTTTTTAATTTGTCAAAACTCAACAACTAGTCAGGCTATGTATATTTCAATCCAGCGGTAATTGTATTAGATAATTATCTGTCGGTATGCAAATCTTAATTAACTTACTTTTTCAGTAATTGTATTCTTTTTGAGTATTTAATTTTCTGTCAAACTTGTCGATGAAAACCAAATACAAGCGGTTATAAAAAGGATATAGCAAGCAAGCAAGCATGGTGACTAATTCGTTTTATTATGTAATATTTAAGTAACACCCGTCAAGATTCAAGTATCAAATGTGATAAAATTCACTTCTACAGCACATGTCGTTAAAATGTAAAATAACACTCGCATATATTTTTCGTCAGTCCATAAATGAAGGATCAATAATGTAATAAGTATTTATGAAAACAAGCGCATGTATAAGAATCTATATCAACATATATGCCATATATGTGGTGAAAAATAATGTAAATTAAACAATTTAACACGAATTAAGATGTTGCCTAGTACCCAACGTAGTTTATACTGTGAAAAGGGACAGAAATACTAAGACGTGGCATTACTGACTTTAACATCAGTAACATCTTCAGGTCAAAAGTTAACTAACAAGCAGACGAAACTTAAACTGAGTGACGAAAGACTAAATGATATTTAGAAAGTGTTGCATCGAATGCGGCCATTTTGCGTCTCTTACCGAAATCGTTATGCATTACCCTCTCTGACTGGCTGTTATAAAAATAGTAATCGAGGAAAACCATCTGTGTATGTTAAAAGGACAAACTCGAGCCAGCATCTATTGTACATATGTTTACAAAATAAAGAAGAACTAGAGTAACACTGTGTACTTATTCTTTTGGGTATATGGAATACAAAGCAGCATTATGATTGTATACTCAATGACTTTAGATCTAGTATCAGAATGATTGAATATGATACAAATAATTTTTATAATATGAATTTAATATTTAGCTGGCTTTACTGTTATTGACATTTGGAGAATACCCGTGCAGTGTTCTGTATATCCTCACCAAAAGTACACGTTGAATACACAGATTTTCAATGATGTTGAGTTAACTTCGTTAACTTAAGTTTAGTTCTTTTACGTAGAGGTCCTGACATCAAAATGAATTATAAGCATTCAAATACGTTGTGCATTAGTCATGTTCATCTCAGACCTTGGAAAGACGTTACACGCATTCATTATGATGATTGCGTGCCATTCAGAGACTAGTATCAGAACGCGAAATATGGTACAAATGGGACAGCCAAGAAATATTTTGAGTTATCGTCTTTTGTGGCTTCGTTACACCTGATAGCCCCAGACTATATTACGTTATGCAGCAAATGTAAAAGGTGGGTATATTTATCTGAAAATAAATGAAGATAAAAATAGTCTTTATACCCAGTACTTTTCAATAATAAAATGTCTGTGATAATATTTAGAACAAACGCTGTTCTTCTGTTTTTTAAGATAACAGTTCCATGAAGGAGATATATATTCAAAAAGAAAGTACTTCCAGCAAGACATTAAATAAGTGAATTGAAAAGATATTTTGCTATGTTATATAGATCAACATCTTCAGCTAGACGTAAGGGTTCATTATGTGCTACTATACAGTTCTTGTAATTCAGGGTTGATAAAGGTTCTTAACAAATTTGTATAGTTTCAACAGAAGTTGTCACAGGTTTTAATTCAATTACTGAGAATAAGCGTATATTTAAATTGAGGAATAAAATATAGTTTAAAAAATACACCCTTCAAAAGTGTCAGTTTTAAATCAGAAAATGTACATATCACCCTGAGCAACCGAAGTTTGAAGAACATATCCAAATGGATTAAATTATCTCGCCTACGTTTGAACTAGTATTTGTTTTCTCAGAATAGGTTTGTGCCTCTGTGTTGTCAATTAATGTCGGAATTTATATAAAATGTTTTATTTACAACTCAAAAAACAACAGTTGATAAATTAAACTTCTTTAAGCAACATTATAAGGAAATAAGCAGAAAATAATCATCATTGTCAGGAATCAACAATCGGCGTGAATCGACCCTATTATGTTTATTGCTATTAATACACGCGCAATATTGTAAAAGGAAGAGTCGAAAAGTAATTACGACTCAAAGTACCCTGTCGATGTAAAGTGTCAGTTAATGTTTGAAATCTGTACCCTACTGATAAAATATAGAGCTTAATTTTTAAATGTATAAGTACCCAAACGATATAAGGAATAACATAATTCTTGAATTTATAAGTACCATGCCGATATATTATATTGCTTAATGTTTGAAATGTATAAGTACCATGACAATATAACTTATCACTTAATTGTTGAAATGTGTAAGTACCCTGCCGATATTATGTGTTACTTATGTTTTGACATAACCAATATGTAAACCTATATATCTAAGCTTATGATGTGAATAAATACAATAACTACTATTTTGAATTTCTCTTTACCTAACAGAAGCGTCAGAATAAATATGTGTCCGCTTTCCGCTTTTAGTTTTTTTTTATTTGATCTTGTTTCAGTCTTCCAATTATTCAGATGGTCCTTATTAAAACAATTATAGAAAATACGGGTTCAAACAGAATTTTTATATAAATTTCAAATTAAATGATATACAAATTAAACTATGAAACGTTGATTTTTATTTAAGGATCACACAAATTTGGTAAATATTTTATTTTTTAAAAACAACTGTTTATTGTTCTTTCAACTAAAGTCAAAAACAGTAAATAATGATGGCTACTAAAACACAAAAGCATTTTAACCAATATGTGTACATGTAGTTGTTTTGTTTTAAAATAAAAGCTTCAATATTATGTAGGATTTCTGATTTAGACACATGCGATATTCCTATTGTGTATACAATGATTACCTCAGATTTTCACATGGTCATGGTATATTTGCCCCTAACAATACAGCTTCTTTGTTTGCTTATAACAAGTAACATAGTTCCCTTGACAACGTATATACGTTATGATTTTTGCTTGTTTGATTTTGTTTTTTGTTTTCTTTACTATCAATTTTTAAATAGTGTCTTTGATATGCATTTTTATCAATAATTTTTCACAAACGTTGTAAGTAACTTGTTCATTTTTCCAAACCAGAAAAAAGCAACAAAATGCTTTGCATTATTCCTGCATATTTTAATAACTTATATAAAGCTTTAAATAAATAATATTAAATTTACATCAGGTTTACATTAAGCATTTGTTAACGGTTAGCAAATTTTGCAATATAAACTATGACAAATGTATTATCAAGCAAAAAAAATTGTTTCAGTTTACGATGTTTAAACACTGCAATCTTTTGTATACAAGGATATGTAGTCAAATGGACCTAAAACGAAAGAGAGTAATGCTATAGTGTACTGTTGTTTTTTTTCTACCAAATAAATCTATATTTATTTATACCAAATATTTTTAATATGATTTCAAGCTATTAGGATTTTCAGATCAATTTTTATCAAGCCAAGTCTGAATTTGTCACAATAGAAAAACCCTATACACTTGAGGACAAGCCAGGTCCGATAGAAAAGGACTTCCGCCCGAATAATTTGGAAATGTTTGTTCTTCAATATGTCAAAATTCTGCTGGTATCGATGTAAGTTTTGTTTTTAAATGGCTAAGATATATGATTTGTTGTACCATAGTTTGCGGCTACTTTTATAATCGACATTGCTCGATATAAAAATGCCAATAAATATAGCGTCTAGACATGTTCGATCACAGAGCACTGCAAAGTATATTTATAAACATAAGCTTGACTCCTATTTAGCAAAAAAAAATCTAACCTAAGGTACGAATTTTATAATACTTCATTAAACAATAACATTGTTATTGTCTCGGAAACTAAAATGTTCCTTAATGTATTTTGAACAAAAAATTCAGGCAATGACGATTGGCTGAAGCTTTATAATGATATCATATGACAGAGAAGAAATGGCGTTAATTTAAACAATGCTAAAAACCTTTATACGTTATACTTTATATATTTGATGGAGATAAAGTTTTAGTCGTTAGTTAAGAAAAACAAAACAGAAAACCTTCTTAATCAACGAAAACAAAATGTAAAGGTCATGAAAAATCCAAAAATATTATAAAAGGTTAAAACGAACTTGTCCCATGTCATTTACGATTGCCAAGTATTTAGCATTAATACAAGAATGTCAGTTATTTAGATGTGTCGTAACTCACTTCCTTAAGATAATGACAATAATGGATGCATGTCATTGTCACTTATTGTAGTCAACGTTTGTCCTTCCTTCGTTGCTTAATATAAAAAACATGTGGGGTTTTACTGACTTCTTATAAACTGTAAACGTGTGTTCCGTTTACAATGTGTATTCATCCGCTAATGAGATGTCTAATAACCCCTTGACCTTAAACCAGTGAGTTTCTGTTTGTATAACTGGTGAATATTAATCTCTACGAAAATATCGATTATTGATACTGCTATATTAATATTATGTTACAAAATGTGTCCCAAATGTATGTATAAGAAAGGTTTAATTAGATTCCAAATGATAAAATATACAATTCAACTTAAATTGACTAGTTTATTAAATACAATTGACTTTTGAGTTTACTAAATGTTATTCATCGATTAGTGTCCTGGGTAGATTGGCTATGATTTTTGCCTCTACGTTTGCAGTATTGCCGTATACTCAACCTTTATCATAATAAAAGATATAAGCAATTAGAGATTTTTTTTACTTTGCGGTCAGATATTTTACAAATTTATAGACAAATTGTTATATCGTTTTATGACAGAAGTAAATAATATAAAACCAAATATATTTTAAGAAACAACAACACAGAAATAATTTGATCGTTTGGAATCAATTTGCTTAATGACTCCAATTATTCTGCCATACATGCGTATCGCAAAACTAATTATACAATTGACAACGTATTTGGAGTAAATTTAGATCTTTGATCTTTCTTTAATATACAATTCTGTACTGATGCAAACTAAAGCTCTTTACAACAGTATTAATATTAGCTCGAGGATATAAAAAAACATACTGTTCTTATTTCAGTTAACATGGAATACATTTGCCTCCATTTTGTATTGTATACGCGACACGTTATTAATTATGTTTAATTTTACTGGTAATAAATTGTAAATGTCGCACACTAAGAATATATACGCTAACAGTTAGATATATTTTACGTTGAACAGCGTCGTCGCCAATTCTATTAAATCGCTTTTATGGCGTCGAGGACAGATCGAATGGATATAGGGATCATGCCGTATTTACTTCCTGCACCAAACAACACAGCATCAAGAAGTAATTCGTAGGCAGATTACGTGAATAGTTGTTGTTTTCCTATTTATAACCTTTTTTAATATAAATTATGATGCCTGTTGCTGTTATTGCGTAGTAAAATGATGAACAAATGAAACTTTCGCTAAAATTATTTCAACGCGGATGAAGATTGCAACATTTACGAATGAATGGCTTTGGTGAAGGAACAAACCTAATGTATATTAGGGGTGGTAGGTTTTACGGAAGACCTATGCTGGAAAGCGTGTAGAGATGTATCGTTGTCATTAAAGATAGGCTTTGTGCCTGTTGAAATTCCATAGCTTAGTGATAGTGAAAATGTGTAAAACCGGACATATGAGAACACAAGCGAGAACGGAAATCTCATTGCGCCAGTATGGAATCGTTCGCTTATTAAATATCGCGGGAAACTCATTGAGGCTTACAATAAAAACACAGAAAGCACGGGAAAAGGGGTAGCCATTTTCACGATTCCGAAGCAGGCTTGAATTGTAAAACATTCAGTTTAATCTTACACCTACATAAGAGTGTAAGGTATACTTGGTAGTCTTTAACACAAAACAACTGAACATTGCTTGTGATTACATAAAGAGGAGATGGTCAAATGCATCTGACCTAGATGTCTATTTATAGTTTTGACATTTCCATAAAGTAAATGTTGTCAATTTGAGAATATTGATGCATTTCACGAAAACGAAAACAGAGTCTAAGAACAGCTTAACTGAATAAAAACTTATGCAACCAAAAAATCAGGTGAGACCAACATTTTGACCCCGTGGCATATGTCAAATAAATTGCAATTCAAATAAAATGCAATGTCGTACCCTTGTGCTTTGTGCCACACCATGAAAGTGTAAACATACATTTGATCAGTTTGAAATACTAATGATTAGTCATCAACAGAAACCTTTTTGCACCAAAACTTGAACATTTAATGAAATCACAACGTATTTATGTTTTTCTAAATTTTAATCGGCCAAATGTAATTTAATTGGGAATGCCTATTGATTCAAATTTACCTAATGGAATGTGAATGATTATGAAAGCAGAAGCCAGAAACCCCATTTGTCATTATAATCTATGTCATTATAATCTATGTCATTATAATCTATGTCATTATAATCTATGTCATTATAATCTATGAAACAATCCATACTGCGTATCTGATAATAAAATGGTAAAATTATCATTTAATTGTCAATAGTCTTTCGCTGGATCCAAACTAATAATATAGTTGTCGTTTCACTTATAAACAAAATCCAAAACATAAGTTCTATTAGTTCTAATTATTTCATCACATTTACGATGCTTTGCCTGCATCTTGAAAAGAGCTTTCTTCAAAATATAATTGAGCTTATATGTACAATAATCATACGTTACAAAACACATCTATAATGTTGTGAATCCGTAAACATGTTATTTCTGTCACTCGTGTGAGAAATCCTGCCTTAGGCCATTGCATCGCTCTGTATAGAACATGTAGAAGAAAGCACAGGAAATTGGTTCTTAAAGAAAAATCAATCGTACGGTTTCCTTGAAAATACATCAACTCTGAAATTTTAGTTGACATGCTAGTCCGTATTTCTCTTCCGATCGGGTCGTTAAGTGACATGACTAGGAACAAACCCTGCATACTTGTATATTGTATCTAAACAATCTGTTGTAATGCTATTTGGATGAAGATATTGATATATAGATCTGCAATTTCATTTCATTTCATTCTGTTTAAGTTTAGGTTTAGCTAACAAATGTCCTAAAGATGTAAGATTTTAACCCATATATTGACAGGGAAACAAGTTCTGCAACCTATTTTGTACTTTGCTGGTCATCTCAATTAGACCATGACGCAGGCAGTTACTTCTTAGAGCAAACAGCTTTGATCAAGAACATCACGTGATTGTTTGGGGGTTAATCAGCGGGACCTTACGATGTCTTAACTTCAACCGTTACTGAAATGCTTCGCTTTTTCAATTAAATAACTATATCGAATGTATCACATTCAAAACAAGCCAGCATTGTCTACAAATGGGCTAGCCTACATAATACAAGTTTAAACCAATAAATAAGGCAAAAAATTATGTACAAAATCGATCCCGATAAGAATGCACAAATTCAGTCAGAAAGTTTATGCAATATATACCCATTTTTTTTATAAGAATCTTACGGAATAAAACAAAAACAGAAAGTTAATCACGTCAATTTAGAGGGGGAAAGACAAGAAAGGCAATAGAGAAATAACAAATAAAGATTAAGTGTTTTAATAATTTTGATAAAACAAAGATTTCTCTAAATGACATGATGGATTTGACAAACAGCCTTATACCATCAATACAGCTACGATTTAATTTAATTTTATCCAACCGTATATTACATGGAACCCCCACACAAATTATTAATGCAATAAACAAAGTGTTTAAAAAATTTGACAAACATAATAAATTGAATTATTATTTATTTAAATTGAAGTAGGCGAATAGGTTTAGTAGCACACAAGCTCACTGTTTTAAAAAAAATGTATTTAGCATGAATGAAGTCTGTGCGTGTGCTCTAACCATATATCAGTTTTCTGTATGAGTTTGCAAACAATTGTCTTTACGAGAACTAAAAGCCAGATAACAATAAAGAAACCCTTTTTTCACACGAAAAACACTCACGTGTAATAGAATAAAACACGAAATGGACCAATACTAAGAGAGCATGGCAGATTACAAGTATCACTTTTCATATGTATTATACAAAGCACAATAGGTAAGGGTTGTCACAGGATGCCATTTACATACATATATTGCATCTGATTCCTTTATAGTATGGCAATGGGGCTCCTGTGGCGTAGCGGTAGACTTGTCGACTTGTAATATTTATAAATGCTTAGCCTCTCATCGCATGGGTTCGAGTACCGTTCAGGGCGAAGAACTTAATGTGGGAAGGTCTTCAAGATGACCTGCGGAGAGCTAGTAGTTCTGCCCAGACATGCATCTGTGATCTTCATTCCCCCAAAAAGCTACACGTGGCCTTAATGATCACTATTGGTCGCTTCGATTTAGGTAAAAAACAAAACAATATATGACACCTCATTAGTTTTCGTAAATATGTTTCGGCGTTTTAACCACTAAATGTCAACATGAATCCGTTGTTTAAAACAGTCTAATAATTATGTTTAACAATGTTTGGCACTTACGTTAAGTGGTGTTATAGATAAAGTGTCCTAATCTGGAAATCGCCGTCTAAAATAAACTTTGTGAGACATATTTCTACATTTTTCGCATAATGCATTTGTGAAACATTACACTATTATTTCTTGTATATAAGATGTGTTACTGTTACGATCAATGGCGCAAGAGAAAGTAAAGCCAACGAGGTTTACAACACAACAAACAAGTTACAAATTGATATAAATTATTATTTCCATACTGATCCAAGTTCTAATAAAATTGTCCATTTCAATGTAGGATATTCAACTTGCTTTTTAAATCCAAAATAATCCAAAATAATGTCCAAAGATGGCGATTTTTGTCACTATAAATAAAAGAAAACAGACCCGTTTGTGTTAAATGAGGATAATTAACAATATACCTGTTGCATCACGTATTGAATACGAGCTTCTACAAATCAGTATCACTTGACGGGGAACATTGTATAAATTAGTGCCGTAGCAGTGGCGTACATGTAAGCAGTGCCCTAAATTGCGCCGTCACACGATCTAAGACGATGGGAGACTCTTAAGTAACAGTTGTTTTCTTATATCTGTTTTATTTGTTTTCTTGCTTAAGTTATTTAATAAACTTATGAAATATTTGTGTTGATCGCAGGTGTAACTTTTTTATAAAGAGGTTTACGTTGTTCTCTGAATTTTGTTGAACGTATTTAGAAATGACAAGAACAATAAGCTATTCTCTTAAATATATGCGTCAAGCTTTTTTCTGTTACAAAGTGATTAGGAATGCATACAAATAAGCCATCAAGCCATTTAAATTGCATGAGAAGACAAACATATCTTCGCGTAAAAACGATTACCATTTGGAAGATAGCTTTATATATGGAGGTTTTTAGAAAAAAAGAAAAAAGCCGTTGGCAAGCTACGGTAGGTACTTGCTTACCGCCCTGTCAAGAACATAATAACGATATAAAGTTGTAAAGACTATTCATTTTCGTGAAGTTTTCGGACTGCTCACTAAGCGCCATTTCAAGGTTACAAGATACTACATGTCTATTATTTGCATGAAACAGTAATCAATGTTAGACTATTTCTTTATCGCACTGAAGTGAAATAAATATAATACTGCTGTTTGTTTTGTGTGAATTTATCGTTTAATCATTTTAATTTGTTGATTTGACTAAACCGATGAATTCCCTAAAAATGATATGTTAAAATAAACATGTGTATTGCTTGACATATCTCGTATCACAACAGAATCATGAATTGATAGTAATAAAGCAAAACCTTAACCTTTTAAACATTCATAACTGAAATGCAAGTTTCAATTTAGCTTAGAGTCAAAACCGATCTGACGATAGTCGGCAAATAAGACATGAATAATATGAAAGTATTATTAAATACATACACACGACTCTTTTGCGTGATTCTTATCTTAATTTTCTGCTTATGTGCATAAAGAGATATAAACTCGCATTTCTTAAATTGTTTTTCGCACAGACAAACGATAAAAACAATAATATCCTATCAAAGTGAAGTAACTGACATTAAATAATCGGGAGTCAAGCATTGATTTGAAGATATTTACAATCAAATATATCTGAAATTAATGACTGAAATTAACTATATAAATATGTACACTATTTGAGATCAATAAATTCCTCTACAATAGAGAAAATAAATTAAAATCCCAGCGTCAACGCGTAATAAGAGATAACTGACGACGTGCAAAAAAGAGCGGCGACGTAAGTTGACAATTAAGGTGTACTTTTGAAATGAATGCTTAAACTGCGACAGGACGCAAAACGGCTATTTGAGAAACCATCAAAACCAATGAAACGATTTAAATTCCATCTTTCTTTGAATTGGCAACTCGAACTCTTTACATCTCTTTCCCTGGGTGTATATGTTTAGTTCTAATTCATGTGAGATTTCTTCTTCCACAATCTTTTTTTTTTTTAAACCTTTTGAATAACAGTTATATTTCTTCTCTTATCCGAGTACAAAGTGGAGATAATTTATTTAATTAAGTCACAATTTCTTATTTCATGGCGTCATCACTTAATGTTAAGTATGCATCATCGATGGGACTGTTTCGTTGCAAAAGGATTTGGGTTTTTCACGCTTTACGAAGTGTGAGGTTTGAGCTCTGTAAACTAGTTTAAACCCTTAGTCCATTTTCCGACTGATCGTTCTAATGCGGTTTTGTGTGGAATTGCTGTCTCGGTGTTTTGTCAGTTTCACATTTAACTGGTATCTGTTCAAGAAATACTTCTTTTAAATATCCGGAGTTTTTATTGTTTTAGGTAAATTAAAGTTTGTGTAAAGCAGATGGATTATTTGAGAAAAGAACAGAGTTTCAGTAGCATTAATATAGTCAATATATGATAATTTAGAGTCACAATGGGATTTAATTTGCAAGAATACGACTGTGATTCTTTTTCTCGAAAGAGAAATCTATTAAAATCAAATCTTTGACCGACCAATGTGAACGGAAATCTTATTTAAACGAAATCAGTGGGTATTGTACGGCTTTGTTGTTGCAATATGGCATCATATATATTTGTATCGGCTACAACCAAAGAAAGTGATTTTTAATGGAAGCTTTCTGGGAAATTTGCATAACTCTCAGTGTTATTACTAAAGTAGGTCTAAGAACGTCTGAAGAAAATCCGGTCGATCGTCAATACACAGTATAGGAAAGTTTCGTGCTTGGAAATCTTCAGAAACCTTATCCGAAGAAATTTTAAATGACATCGTCATTAACAGAGAAACCTGTGGATCTAGGAAAGGATTTAAACTAATATAAAACCACTGAAACAGTTCAAAAACAAAGTAGAAACAAATAACAAAGTTTCTATAAACATTTCATGTCTACAAAAATGGTTAATCATTTTATCTATGCATGATTGATAGATATACCCCGAGACAGTAAGCATTGTCTATTTTCAGTGGTCTGCACAGCTTATTACGCATCTTCTAACATATGTTTCCTGTTTTTATATTATATATATTATGCAATATATTTATATAGTTATATTGTTAAATATATAGTTATACATGCATTGCTCATTATTAATATGACCTTTGCATATTTGTTGTATTCAGACACCAATTTAAGTAATGGTTGTTAGGTTTAACAGGAGTTTAGGTGCCGCTGATATGTGCATCTCATGCAGAAGTCATTTTGGCGCATGGTGGTTACTGCTGCGGCGTTACGATTTAATTGGTTTATTCAATTATGTATTTTCCTATTTTTAGGGATCTGAATAATAAGAATCGGATATTTTCCAAGCCATGTAGAAGTCAACATCATTATATGAATCTAACGAATTTCAAGACACACAAAGCAGTGTTCTTTTGAGACCCTTGACTTTTCAAGTTGATCGCAGAAAATTCATATTCAATGTGCGGTATCGCAGGAGACTCTGAATCAATATGTTGGCTGTAGACATTTCTGCAGACAATGATAATGACAAGTTGTGTATGATATACATTTAGTATAGAAAATTGTAGACGTGACAGAGTAACACTGTGTCGATGCATTACACACAAAAGAACATAAGACAGTTACCAATTTAAAACGATCGATGGCATCCGACCCGGCTTAATGATAATCCAGCAGCGCATTTTCTTAAGGAGTTTCATTAATACCGTGTAAACAAAAATGTCAGATCAAAGAAAGACATATGTGTGTTTTATAGAGATAAATGGGTAAATGAAGTTTAACGGTCTGCGACATGAAGAGGCTGTCCTAAAGCTTAAAGGAGCAGAAAAGTAGGCCACCATCCAGTTGGCGGGTCATGATGTGAGTTTGAAAGCTCTCAATAGCTAATCATAATTAAATCACCCCAATATTGTTTTAATCTGCAGCTGTACACGCTATTCTTGCTGCAATTTGCTCCTTGTGTCAAAATCACCCATTTACATTAGGCTGTTTTCCTTGCTCTGCTTGTATTAAAATGCGCATTTGTTTCATTTCGTTTTATATATGATTTGTGTTTCTGAGATTGTGTTTTGCTCTCAACAGCACCATATCATCTCCAAGTGAAGGCCGTCTCAAGATATCTCAAATATTTTTGTGGTGATCAACCTGATCAATATATTTTTTACTTAGTAAACACATTATTAATCGTTTAAAATCAATAATAACGAAATAATTTGTTCATCCCCAAACGTAAACAAAACTATCTTAAAGAAAAGATACAAAAGGCACATCTTAAAGGGTTCAGTATTATGACTCACGCGTGTGCTAATGATCATAAATGCAATATTCAGATGCCTAAAGCGGGGAAATGATTTGCACACTATTGTCTAAAACATGTAATGCTTTGCACGAAATAATATTTTCCTTCTTTACTTTAGTGAAATCAGACAATGATAAGTGAGTAACACTGTGTCGATGCATCACACACAAAAGAACATAAGCCAGTTACCAATTTATAACGATCGATGGCAACCGACCCGGCCTAATGATAATCCAGCAGTGCATTCCTTAAGGGGTTTCTTTAATACCGTGTAAACAAAAATGTCAGATCAAAGTAAGACATAAGTGTGTTTTATAGAGATAAATGGGTTATTGAAGTGTAACGGTCTGCGACATGAAGAGGCTGTCTTGAGGCTTAAAGCAGAAGAAAGGCAGGCCATCCAGTTGGGGGGTCATGATGTGAGTTTGAAAGCTGTCAATAGCTAATCATAATCAAATCACCCCCAATATTGTTTTAATCTGCAGCTGTACACGCTATTCTTGCTGCAATTTGCTCATTGTGTCAAAATCACCCAATTACATTAGGCTGTTTTCCTTGCTCTGCTTATTTAAAATGCGCGTTTGTTTCATTTCGCTTTATATATGTTTTGTGTTTCTGGGATTGTGTTTTGGTCTAGTCAGATAAGGGGATAAGAAAAAAAACACAACAGTTTCTTGATAAAAATCAAAATAGGCATTATCCTTAATTTATAATAAGGAAAAGATAAATTGCAGGTCTTCTCCGGAGTACCATACAACCAATTTACCCACTGACTTATTTCTGCCTTTCATGTGCCATTTCCTTCTTAGTCTGGAAATAAGCTTTATAAATAAATCTACACTGTTCTGTGATTTGCAACCTTTACAATAGTAAACTGCATTAAGATGTATAGTTTCTGCTGCAGTACTGATGTGTTATTCATTTAAAACTGGACGTATGCTTCTGAAATGTGACAAATTTAATTATGCACGTGTTTGCTTAGTAATGTTGCAGAAGTTTGTAACAATTTATTAGTCCCCTATCAATGTATTTTACAAGACTGAAAGCTGCATTTAAAGACAATAACACTGGCTAGTGTTGGCAAACGACTGGTATTTGTTACTTATTATTGTATTACTTGCAATGCCTTGGAAAACAGACAATGTCTAAGAGAAAACCATAACCTGTTGTTTGTGAAGACATTAGTTATTACATTATATACACAGACGTGAAGCCTTAGATTTAGTATAAAAATGTCTATAAAATCATTTTTCCAGTACAAGAACACAAAAATGTTTGCCATATAGATTAATATTTTTAAGGACAAATGCATGCAAATGCAGTCAAAACACAAAGATATACAGTGACTTCCTGCTTCAATCCGAAAATGCATTCTTGTACTAGATGCAAAGGCATGATAGAGACCCCTCGGTCAGTCCAATGTCAGTCCAAATAAGTGCCATCCGTGCGGATGGAATAGAGAGAAGTCTCTATGGTACAGGAGACCACGAGTTCAAACAAAGGCCGCGAGGCGTAAACGACTGAAATGATAGAGCTTAAACTGTTAACGCTCAGGCAAACTAAAGAGTACTTTTACAATTTGGCTATCCCGTGTCAGGAGAAGACATTTTCATTCTCTCAACAGCACCATATCATCTTCAAGTGAAGGCCGTCTCAAGATATCTCAAATATTCTTGTGGTGATCAACCTGATCAATATATTTTTTACTTAGTAAACACATAATCAATCGTTTAAAATCAATAATAACGAAATAATTTGTTCATCCCCAAACGTAAACAAAACTATCTTAAAGAAAAGATACAAAAGGCACATCTTAAAGGGTTCAGTATTATGACTCACGCGTGTGCAAATGATCATAAATGCAATATTCAGATGCCTAAAGCGGGGAAATGATTTGCACACTATTGTCTAAAACATGTAATGCTTTGCACGAAATAATATTTTCCTTCTTAATTTTAGTGAAATCAGACAATGATTTGCATAAAAGCATTATCGGCGAGAGATAATCATATTGCGTTTTTGTCAATAAAACAACGGAATTTGCTAATGATAACGGACAAGAACTAGAACAGCTGGTCGTTCAATATGATATCGATGCTGTAAATAAAGAACCGATTTTTAACACTGTACATGACATTAAGAACTAGCTGCCTCAAGTTTGTTTAAGAGTAGGATTTTGTCATGGGATTTAAATCGTTGTCGTTTCTTTAGTAGTCAAATAGCAACAAGTAGTCCTTTTTAATAGTAAACCAGTTTTTCAGATTACAAATGTACATGTAAAGAAAGAGCATCTATCGTTTTGAAATATTTATCGAATATATGACAATTATTTCAAGTATGACAAAAGACATTAACGTTTTCTGTTGTGTTTATAAATACAGTATTTTGGCTGAATCAAATTGCATTTTATGTTAAAAGTAAAACCTGTGCTAATTATTATGTGTAAAATAAGACAATAATCGAAACAAGCACAAGTTAAATTATTGACGATTACAGCTTACATTACAAGTTTAGAATACAAATAAAATTAGTTCTACAGCACATAAAACAATATGCAAGTGCATGCATTTTGAAGGTTAACTTGAACACATTGGTTAAAACAATTGGCAGATATATGTTTTTATAGGTTAACTGGGTAACAGGTTTATAATAATGCGCAGACACGCGTCTTAATCAGGTAAGTAAAACATATTGCGTTAAATGATATGCAATTGCATGCCTAAATAAAGTTAACTGAAACAATCCGTTTAAAATGAGTTGTAGACACACGGCATGCCTTATGCAGGTTTAGTAAAATACATTATTTAATCCGATATTCAGACAAGGATTGAAGAAGTTGATCTAAAACATATAGTTTTAAACAGCATACAGACGCATGCCTTTAGTTAGAACGTAAATGTTTAATACCGTGTTTAAACGATATGCGATTCATACCTTTAGCAGGTTACCGATAACAAATTGTTTAAAAGGTCGTGCAATACATGTCGCAACCGTGTAATTTAGAACGCATTGTTTAAAACGATATGCAGCTACATGCCTTATGATGGTTTTTCAAGTACATGGGATTAATCACTATGTAGATACCTTTCATGAACATGATAACTAAAACACATTGTTTAAAACAATATGCAATACATGCCTTAAGCATGTTTCCTACAACACATTGCTTAAACCGATAAACCGATAAGCATGGGCCAACGTAGGTAGATCGGGGTTAGGTCTGGAACTACCCCCCTGTCATGAAGTTATATTTGTGATATTTCAGGGTGTGTCACATCTTTGTGGCATAAGTAGTATTGTTGTCACATGTGTTCCAGTTCCAATAAGACGAGCAGGTATGTATTTACGACTAAAATGTCTTGGGGGAAAAACGCATTGAAATGTAACTATTTGTGTAACATCATATTATCTATAATCTAAAATGCTGGCAATGTCCATACTTGGCTTGTAGATGTCAACACTTTTCTTATAGAAGCATGCCGCCAGACCTCCTAACACTATTTTTCCCTTAGTTCAATCTCTTCCTTCATTCCAAGAAAAGATATTATTATAGATTAACTTTGTCGCTGTGAAAACAAACAGTTTGGCCTCATGGAAAAAATGTAACAGTTTCTGAAATGCAGGAAATGTCTCTATTTGGCTGCTACATTTCAAACGTTTAATGAAGAAGGAGCATGTTCTCAGACCCCATAGCACATCCGGTGCTCGCTCAATTTGGACCCCGACCCAACCTCCCTGAAAAAGATTCCTGGATCCATCCGCATTTTGCATGTTCACTTCAATCCATTGTTTAAAACGAATCAAGCCTAAAGACTAAACAGAAGGGCATTTTGTTAAAGCTATTCAATGTTAAATATATATATATTTCTATAAATATCCCTCGTGAAAACAGAAATAAATTGAACAACTTCTATTTTTCTTATCTAAACCAAGGATATAACACCCAAGGGATGTTCACGGAAATTAATATGTTCGCTGCAGTGATTAGTTTTCCTTTCAATGAAAGATGATTTCCATGTTTGAAGTACACATCGATCTCGTTCTGGAACCAGCTTTTGCTTTCTAAACCGGTTTGATTAAACCTAAGGAGATTGATTAAAAGAGTTAACATTTTACATGTTTTAATAATTAGTTATACTATTGTATGGCTCATAAGGTTATACACATTAAGTAACTAATTATCTGTAATATAAACCCGCTCACTATGTATACAAACGTTGTTTTTTCAAGTTAGTGGCCAGGGTAATCTTTGGCTTGCATGTGAAATACCTTTGTTCTGTGCCTTTTCGGAGTTTGGTATATGTTGCAATACTCATAGGACTTTGTCATATATTCTTATTTAAGAAAAAAAGAAGATACTGTACTCGAATATATTTTTGATTTTTTAAAAATTCCTGAACGTTTGCTTAATGGAGTAAAATATTGTAATACATAACTAGTTATGAGTAAAATGTATTGCTTCTATTTAGAATAAGAATATATGACACAGGCCTATGAGCTCTGCAACATATACAATGTACCAAAATTTGAATAGGCTCAGGACAGAGGTATTCACAGAAATATAAAAGGAATAACAAGTCTGTGATGAGTCATTTTAACAAAAAGAGAAAACCCGACAGTTACCGCCTTGGAACGGTCAGTAAGCAATATGGACCAACTGAGGTGCTTAAATCGGTTTTACAGATCTCTAACCTCGCACTTCCTGATGGCTTTCTCATATACACGCAATGAAAAGAAAACCGATCTATTTGGAAAAAAATGTCCAAGCGTTGGCGCTTTCTTTGATAAGATATGACGAAGTAGTAATGTCTTTGAAAAATAATGTCCACAGTGTGTTTAGAAGAGAGAGAGTGGTACTATCATGATTAAAAGAAGTACATGAATATTGTTGATCTTAAATGAAACTAACTTTTTTAACCAAGAAACTATGATCAGAGAAGACTTAATTGTTGTAGCATCCTGTTCATGTGAAGATGGAATTGAGAAACCAAAGTTCAATGTCCATCAAAGCAAATACACGAAACAATCCTTAAAGAATTAATTAAATGACAACATAGACTCATCTTTACTTTCAAATCGAAATGTTTGGTAATGGAAATGATTATTCCATTAATGAATAAAGGAAAATAATGTAGACAGAGTTAATGAAAATATTACTCAAATCCATTATGAAAACTGTATCACAATTCCGATAATTTAATAATTTGCTGTAACAAAATAATGGCATGCTTTCACACAGTGATTGCAAATTATATATAATTAGTCAAAACATTGTATCAAGTCGCGGTTTTAGTATTATTTATTCATATTGACTAAAAGACCACAACGATCCGTGACATCTCTGAATCTCTAGATGAATATGGTGAGCAGAATATACAGAACCACTTCGTTCATGCGTTTTCTATCGGTACGACTGTAATCGGTGGCTATAAAAGTATTGAATAATGTCATAGTGTTAGATTTTATTTGGGGCGAAAGACTGAGAAATACAAGAGAAATAAAAAAAACTTGCATTTCACTCTGGCCTAGAGTGTAATGATAGGGTTATCGTTTTCAATCTGGGTCCTAGGAGAGGTTCTACTGGAAGTATGGCAAAACAGCTGATTAAAATAAAGTTTAAAGACGATATATCTATGAATCAGTAAATATCCTCTATACCTATATATGTATCAGCTCAGAGGGTGCGAGCAAAGAAAAATGTATATTATATTCATTTTCTTTGTTAAATCTATCGCAGAGTAAAGACACTTACCATGTGTACATATTTTACATTTATGTTAGTTCATCTTTCTAATATATTTTTGAACTAATAGTAATTGCTCATTTCTAAACACCCTGTGTTGGTGATACTATTAGATAACCTACGCTTTTGTTGTTGTTGTTTTGTTTTTTGTTAATTGTTGTTTTTGTTATTGTTTTTTAGTTATTTTATTTATTTATCGGGTTTTATATTTTTTGGTTGTTTGTTTGTTGTTATTGTTTGTTTTGGAGGTTTTTAGTAGTTATTTTTATTGTTATTATTTAAACTGTTTTCCTTACGATGAATTCTCGAAAGTTCGGTATTGTGGCTCCAATAAATGGTCAAAGTTCGCAGGTCTGTCCATTTTCCTATTTACCATTTTAAAACTTTTGTTTCTCTAAATTTGTTAAAGAACTATGTAATAACTGGTCTTAGTGCTGTTGTCATATTTTTTCTTTTTTTATCAGGCAGTAATTTTCAATGAAACTTGTTAGTAGCTTCTTCCTGCCTTTTATCGTCCAAATCGTCGAAAAAATGTTGGATTCGCGCAGATGTTTAGTAGATACAGTACACATCATGTTTATATTATGTCAAACTGTAGTTCTCAAGTTCTGGTAATGTCAATATATTCGTACAAGACAGTATAATAGTGAATTTCGCTTTAGAAGAATGTATTAACAGCTACAATAAAAAAATATGCGATTTATGTGGATTAAACAATGCTGAAGACCTCAAATGAAAGTAAATTAATTTAACATGGTATCAATTATCTGGCCATTTCATAAAAAAAATATGTCTGACGCGATCTGTGATATGGGGTCCAAATAAGGTACCTTGACGAAATTGTGTTTAAGATACTCTCTAAAACCGCAAAAACTGGTTACATTTTCAAGTAACATCACATTATAATTATATATTGTTTATTGTTTTTTTCAACAACAATTGTCAATGTGGTAAATGACCTTATCTCCAAAACCATGGTGATCAAATTATTGGTGTAGCATGTACACCACACCGTTGTCCCCTCTTCCGATACTCAAGCTCATTTGGCAGTTATAATACCCGAGTTCCTGAAATATATGTAAAAGAGAAAGAGTTAAATATTATACTACAGCTACATTGATCTGGCAAGAACGTGCATGGTAAAACAACATACTGTTACTAAAATGATCAAATATTATTTGTCAGTCTAATAAAAGTATAAGACTTTTATGTTAAGTGCTTCATGTATGACTTCTATAATGTTATGAATTACTTCAAACTTCAATAAATGAAGAGAACGAAATGTTTTAATACATACTAAATAGGTAAATAAGAAAAGGTCCTTTCAAATTTTTCACAGATATTTAAATTTTATCTACCAGTAGACAAACGGTTAATGTGACAAAACACAGAGACGAGACATAACACACATAAAGAAAAAAACATCAGTTACCGCCTTGGAACGGTCAATCGGCAAAATGGCCGACTGGGGTGCTTTAACCTGGTTTGTGGAGCGCTCCAACCTCGCACTTCCTGAAGGTTTTTCTAGCAAACAAACAGTGTAAATAACAATATCCCGTCAAAGTGAAACAACTAACGGTAAAGACCTGCATCGGGAGTTAAAACAGATACAATGAACTTTTAATACATACATAATAACTAGTAATAAAATAAACTATAAACATATGTACAGTATGAACATTAGATAAAAGCCTCGGCAACGTAAAAAATAAAAATTCCAAACGAGAGAGCAGTTTGAAATAAAACAGCCCATGCGCTGATATATTATAAGATCAATTTAAAAATGGCATATAATACCATGACATCATGTGCATATGCCAAAAGTGTCAAAAGTGAAATGTAAAAAAAAACATTACGAAGGAAAACATCGAATTTTAGAAAACAACCTACCAACAAAATAAAATGTAGTATTGTTAAGAGCTAATAAGTTAAAAGTTAAAAAAAAGTTCATAAAAAGCCGAGGATTTATCCGCAGTTGCCTGATACCTCACTTCAAAATCAGTCAGTCACATTTCTGCAAGGTTTTATAACATAGTGGACCATCTTCTTGTGTCCAGTGAGGATGACCTTTGGTTATGCATAATTGAAAGTGTGGGGCTGCACCACATTGTTGGAACTAAGACACGGACCTGAAAAAGATATAATAAGCAACAGTTTATTAAGCGAATCATTCATTTCGCTGTGAGGTACTACTGTTAAGATTCATGATAAAAATGTAAACCATGGGTAAGTAGTTTGCAGTGTTTATGACAAATGAAATAACATTTGAAATGTATTTTATGTAATTTCAACGAACGCCATGATTGTGTGATAAATAATAGGTGTGCCCTAAAAGGAGAACACACTCTAGAATTATCAAATAAATAAGTTTTAAGTAGTCCTCAAGCTCTCACTGAATAGGTTCTAGGCCTGGTCGTGGCAATAACTTTCAGGTTAACCGGCGTTGAAACGGTGCTTCTACATTTTATTGAGTTTTCTTTCTTCATACAAAATAACACTATCTTTACTTGGTTATCTGATGGAATATCAGTGCTTACAAAAGAATAGTGAGATGTCATCAACAGACAAATTTACTTCCGGTTTCGATTTCACTAAGCAAAATTGCATTTACTACTGCATGAAATTTCTATAAATTGACAAATGCAGTTAAAGAAGTTTAGACAAAACTTACCATTCATATGGTCCTCTGTAATATTTCTCGGTAATATTGTAAACTTGTTTTAAATGTTATTTTGTCTTGTTTCTTTTCACAGACGCGTATCACGCTTAAAATTAGGTCACGTGAACATACAGAAAGTAGTGACGTTTACAGCAGTAATCAGGCAGAAATAATGAGTACTTTTGTTTATAGAAGATAATCCCAGTTGTCCATACTGTAAATTCCGTATTTCTAGATTTGCGAAACAGGCAAATCACAACAGCGTTCGCAGACATGTGATGTTTTCAAGTAAAAAAGAGCGGAGTCAAGTACGAGTATAGCCTCGTTTTTAGAGTAACGTCATTACCGCATTTAGACCCAAAATCACAGATCGCGTCACCTATATGTATATACTTAGCAGTTGATAACAGAGGTGAATCGTAATTAGAATGAACATGGTAAGTTTAATTTATGAAATGCAATGTAGCAATTTCTGGATGCCAAATATTGAGTTATAAAATTGAAGCCGCAACTTTAGGATTCCATTCGAAATGGTTTTCTCCTGGCGTTCTATTGTTTGTTGCAAATGCCATAATAGAAATTGATATCTTTTTCAAAAGAATATCGCATCAATATAGCACCTTCTTAGTAAAATTGTGTGTGTGTGTTTATAAACGAAATCTATATTATTGAACAGTACCATATTATTTTATTCCATGTGTACAGGTATTTTATCATTTCTCCTTCAAATCTTACCAAACGAAACACAGTTAATCTAAGCTCAATCAAAGATTGTCATAATTTATCAACCCATTATACTCATGAAAGGAAATATAACTTATTACGGTAGTGTTAGTGTCTCAGGGTCTTTTAAATTGTATGCTGTACACAACTTGTACGAAAAAATAAGGTAATGTATCGTCAGTTATCTGTTTTATCTGTGCGTTACAATAAGATGCACCAAAAGAATATTGTTATTTTACAAAAGAACAAATTACACCCTATTCGTGAACAAGTGTTGAAAGAATGGACAGAATAAGAAAATTAAATTATACGTGCTAATTATTCTATTTATGTCTTTTAATTATAGATCTATAGGTTAAACATGTGTCAAGGTTTACGTTTAAGCTATGGCACTAGAAGTTTTAAAGCTTCTATTATAATTTATGAGTCAGAAATAACGAAATGCATGATGCATGCAAATGTAAAATACAGTAGTGTTCCGTTGTTCAGATGTCATATTATCGTGAGAATATAAAGGTCGCGGTATTTTAATTCAGAGAGAGTTGTTGCTGAGCAGAGGGGATCGATATGTATTTAATAAGTATTACCATTCAGGATGCATAGATATAAAATCCTCATACCAGAAACAAAGATAGAACAGATAATGCATAACAAATAGTATGTTAAACGAAAGATAGCCTTTCAAAGTATATATATTATTATATATTGTACCATCACAAATGGCCGCATGCTGAGTTAAATGGCATATGCCGCTTGTATCAAAACCTTTGCTGTTAAAGTTTAAATAAGACACGGAATTGCAAGTATTGTTAATCTATATGTAAATACTTAAAACCGAACTATCCACAACATTGATACAAAAAAAATCGAAACCATAGATACTACCAATTGCACTGTCAATGTGGGATTTTTGCAACACAGCAACTATAACTTTTACAATTTCTATAGTGAAGTACACTTGCAAAATGAAATCAGTTATACCAAATAGTATTTTCATATCAAAGAAGTTAAAGGAAAACCAAAAGGTTTAATTTTATAGAACACAAAGTAAGAGAACTAATAACAGTTCCTTCTGCAAATTTGTTACACATAATAATCTTTTAAATCACACCTTATGTAGTAAATTTATATATATATGCCTATATGTTACTGCACCATTTACTACACACATCATTTCTTCAAATGAAGGATTTGTATGTATGAATTCTATTTATACTTGTCATCATGGAGTTTAGAAAGATTTGTTACGTCTTTTCACTTACATTGCATGTCTACAACATAAACATCACCATCTAGTGAAAGTGAAATTTCATTTTCCAAAAAGATCATATGACAATTAATATCGAATCACTGTCAAAGGTATAATATGATCGTTATTATTCTACAGAATTAATAATTCATAAAATAATTAAGGACTGCAAGCCCATTGAATATCTGCAAAACAAACGGATATTTGAGATTGCTCGGCAAAGTATGTTTAAAGACATACAATTAATATATTCATCGGACAACCCTTCAAAATTCAAATCAATCAGTATCTTTAAATGTGGCGCTTCGTCTCTTGATGATTTGATTTTTCCTATGATATCTAGATTGCCTATTATAGTACTAAAATAACTGCAATGTAATAATATTTCTATAAATCTCCATAGGACTATACGTCATTTAGTCACATCAATGGTCTAGTTATGCGCCTAATATGAACTTAGGTCTATTACCTCAACCGCTTCTTACCAAAAAGCGTATTATAACCGGAACAGATAAATGTTGTTTATTGATGTTCTACACCTATGTGAAAAGTTAAGCATAACATCACAGTCATCATTACAAATATGTATTTCATATTTGAGCCACGATATACAATTAGCTTTTTTAAAGAAAAAGTGAGACCATTTATATCTGAGATCACGTTATACCACCATTCGGGTCATCCGCTCTGACGTTGTTGTCTGTTTATAGCAGGGTTCCCAGTCGTGCATGTGTATAGATTGTAAAAAATTAACATTTTGTGTCTTTGTAACAAGTTGTGTCGTCTTAAAATTGAGTTTTTTAAAATCGTCTTTGTTTAGGCTAGGGTATGAATTTCTACAGACATTATGCATAAATAACCCATACTCGGGTGAGATATTATTAGACGTATTTGATATAGGTAACTGTCGGATACCACCTTTTATGTGACTCGAACTATTCAAAGAAATATTTTATTATAATTCGGCAGAAAATCGAGAAACAAGATTTTGTTTATAAAAAAAAAACATTGATGTATAGTCAATATTGGCTTCAGAAACAACTAAATATTTGATAAGAATGCGGATGCAAGATTGCACGATTCATACATACAATTTACAAAAAGAAAATATACTTATTTATCTTATTTTCCTCCACCTTCATAGGACAATGATATACAATACGATCAAGGCATAAACAGTAGGGGGGGAGGGGGGGGGGGCGGAAGTTACATCAATTTCGGTACTGCTGCTGCTGCTGCTAAAGCAGTTGATTATGATGATGATGATGATGATAATGATGATGATGATGATGATGATGATGATGATGATGATGATGACAAAGAGGAGAAGCAATGTTTGTTGTTAATGTTGTTTTTGTTGTGTGTGTTGTTGTTTTTTGTTGTTTTTGTTGTTAATGTTTTTTGGGGGAGCTGTTTTTGTTTTTTATTTTCAGTCTCAAATTAGGCTTTATTTTATTGCAACGTTTTATGACTTAAAAGAACAGGGAGATAAGCCCTTATCTTTAAAACTCTATAAAATCCTAAAAATTGTTACTAAGTAGCTTTAAAGCAGGTTTAAGCATCACATTAAGACATTTTGCCGACAGACCGTTCCGAGGCGGTAATCGTTTTTTATGTAATATCTCCTCTCTGTGTTTTTGTAACTCAAGTGGCTGTCCAAATACCTTTGTTCTGTGCCTTTTCGGAGTTTGGTATATGTTGCAATACTCATAGGACTTTGTCATATATTCTTTTTAATATTAAATGAAATTCACATTGGTCATTGTTTTCCTATTGAAACAGTAAAAGATGATGATGTTGTTTATGTTGTTTTTGGCATTTTAACATTACGCCCTGAAAACCATATATCTAGCCTTTACATGTCAACAGGCAAGTGACTGTAAATAGAATGATTTCGGTACGGTTAATGGTTTGTCATGAGTGTTGCTACATAATGAGAAATAGATATGATCTAACTTTCCCAATCAAGTTGAAACCATACACCGTTAAAGAATGTTCGTATGAATTATACGTTTGTGTTGCTTTATATTTTCGATTTGCTATATAAGTTTGATTATTAACAGATTTAAATACTGATTATAAATAATTCTACAACACCTTCATAAGTAAAGGTTTCAAGTTTACATTGAGTCAGATTGCTTTTATATGCTCGCATTTTTATAACGTATAACTAAATGCTTAATATATAGACATATTTTAATAAAGTGCGAACAATTTACATTTAACTGATTTTTTTTCAAGGCTATTTGTCATTACAGTTAAGTACAACCATGAAAGTGTCAAAGTTAAAGCAAAGACGGTATTTAAAAAATTCTGCAAGTTTGGAAACATTGGCTAGATTATAAAAGCTGCAGAAACTATACAATATCTAATGCAATAACCGTTCGGAAGGTCGATACGAATCGCCCGACTTACCATTTGACTCAGTTTAGACAATGATGCATTTAATTTTAAGTACGTTACCATTATATAAAATATGACCAAAGGTTACAAACACCACTTAATCCATCTGCAAATGTTCAAGTCACTCTAGGGACAAAAATTTGGCAATGTAGAAAGAGACAAATTGTTTCCGTTATAGTTTTTACTAAAACACGGGACAGTCACATTTAAAATGTCATTTATTAGGCATGCCGAATAGTCCGCTTAATGCTCCTTGATGATTCATATAATATTACGAACCCAATAGTTTCTGGCATGAATGTCCCTAGAGCATTGTGTCGTGACACATCTGGGATGTCGATGAACATGTTCTTGATTTAATCCTAAGTTCATGAATTTCCATTGGAAGTTCACCTACGTAGCAAAATATGCATACTGGGACAGAGATACAAACGTTTTGACAAGAAATAATATTGAACAATGTTTTATTTAAAAATGAACCTTATTCTAACCTTCGAAGTTATTGCAACATTGAAAACATATTTCAGCAGATATTACAGAAGCGTACGGTTTTTTTTATGAATTTCTTTTGTTTAGTCTGCTTTCGTATTCTCTCCAAAATGTACTGAGTTGTAACTGTCACGAAACAAAAACTATTATTTAAACTGAATTTTTTTTCTCTTATGTTTTGGAAGACCTATTGATCATGGTTAAATGGGTGGCTTTTGGCCGTTCTTGCTCGCCCAGACAACTTCAGCAACTTCAGCAACAGACGTCTGCAAGTGTTTGATTAATTACAACATGTCCGGACTTTGTGTATTAAAGACTGGTCTCTTCTGTCACATAATGTCAATCAATTGCACTGGTTAAAGTCATGTGTGCTAACAGGCAGCAGGTAATTGCAAAGTTTCATTAGAATTTTGCATGTAAATTGAACATTAATTCAGAAAACAATTATATTTCAAACGCAGCAACACTAAGTGTATGGCTTTAGTGTAGTAATTTGAAATGAAAATCAAAACAATTTATCAAGATGTCAATTAGTTATCAGTTTTACATAAAGTGTGTTTCTACAAATTATTTTTGCACTGGTATTTATGGATTTCCGATAACATACAAGTGTTTTGTCTTTTACTTGATTATGAGTAATGACATACTGATATATGAGCTTAATAAAGGAAAATCAGTCAAAATTATATTACATGTAACACTAACGTTATACCTATAACTTGATAAAATTGATAACATGAATACAGGAAAAATTGATATTGCGAACCATTTGGTATATCAAATGGTTAGATATTATTAATCAAATTATAAAAACAAACACGCGTTTGTTAGTGAAATAAAACACATACATGTATGTTACAATGGAACGGCTTACATTCAGAGCATAACTTATTCAGTTAAGTCGCTAGACACTCATTTAAACAGCCGAATATTTCAAAATGTACAAAAGAATAGCATGTCTTTTATGGATTTACGCAAAGACAAAATTGATTAAAACGGAAATGTGGTATATATGAAAACTTTTACCTGGCAAACTCAAAAGCTTTCTGCTCCTGACCTTAAATTGATTAATAATTACTGCAATTAATTACAATAATGTATTAAAATAATATCGTCTTTCATATCTGGCAATAATTTAAATGATTACAGTTAAATTCAATGGTCGTCATATTGCCGAGGTCGTGTATAAAACAATCTTATAAATCTTAGCTAAAAATGTTCGCCTTTTGATAGTTTAATATTTGATGAGTTCGTTACGGTCCCCAGCCTGATGGTATTCTCAGATACTTTTATATAAATATATCGTTCTGTTATAAAGATAATAAGTATCCATTTTTACATTTTTAAACTAAAAATGAAGCTAACCTCACCAATAACCTGAAAATTAGAATTCATGACCATGTTGTAGTGACAAAAAAAAGAAAGTAAAGACTAAAAGAAAGTATGAAAATAGCACTGCTACACTGGTCCTGTCATACAAATACTTGTACCAGTTGCTAGTGTATAGTAACTGCTAATCAGCCTCTCCAAGCTTCACCAACAATCCCTCTACCTATCTGTCTTATCCATTTAGTTATCCGCAGTTACTCTTATAGTTACATACTCTAGCATCAGCAAAAGAGTTCAAACAATACGGATTTGGATATTAGTTTAACACCTACATAGTGCCATTATAAAGTTAATATAACATTGTTTCTATCTATATGTATTTGAACTGAAACGATACAAGGAAGCAATTCTTCAAATTATGTGACAATGGAAGTTCTTAGTTATCAATTAGAAGACATTTTAGTCATACTTTCACAATTAAGAAACCGATTAAATTAACGAAATAAATATCCAAGTTCACAACGCAATTAGATCATTTACCTTTTTTATAAAAAAGGGCGTCCTCCGCTGTTTCGAAGGATACAGTTGTTGGTGTAAAATACAAGTCAGATGACGTAACATTTACGTTGAGTGATTTTAACTATTTACATAAAACTCAATGTCAGTATTGTAGCGCAGTATTTAATTGACAAAGACATCGTCAGGGATGAAAGCAGGAACAAAGTCTTCTGTAACTTTAATATTTTATTCCTGAACCGTGTCCCGGTCAACCCGGCAACCGGCTGGATTGCAACTCCCTGTATCTCGTACAAGCTCTCATTTATATACCCGCGGTAAACTACATTGCTACATTTCTTATGTAAACGTACTGCCTTCGTTCGTGACTGCCTGACGTAACTTACTGTATAACAATGTGAGATATAGATCATATTTGCATTCCGTGACCTGGTCTAAATTAGTGCAGCAGTTTATCTATCGCGTAACATTATGTCGCACATATACCACACAGTTGGTAGTGTATTGTTATTCTTTGGCACTGTGTATTTCAGTTGTTGCTACTGTAGTCAGGCTCTCAGTCAAAATTTAAAAAAAAAACGTTTCTGTCACAAAGCCCCATCGGGGTTATAAAAACATACTCTTTCTAGCTAATATTAATATAATATGTACAACTCCTTAACAAATTATTCCCAAAAACCTAGATTGACTAGTTCAATATTTCCAAGAAAGGCATTTTCAAATTGTAAACAGTAATCTGCAGTTACATTATATTACATAGTTATGGAATTAATAGCAATTGTTGAAATTATAGATTTAATGGGAAAATAAAAACTTAATGTAAAAGTTTTGTTATTTTACATCTAAAAAGACGAAAAATGATATACTTACAGTCCTGGCATAAAGAGCGTTCTTAAACGTTATGTGGTAACATTGATAGGTTATGAAAACGTAGCAAGAAAGATCATCACAGTGATTTCGAAGATACTATCGTTCGATTATGGCAACAATTAGGTTAGTAATTTGAAAAAAATATTGTTTACCATTCGTTTCAAAAATAAAGACTAATACTTTTACAGCTATGCAAGGTTCTGTAATTTATCCGTATAAAAGTAAGGATGTTTAGCTGTTTATACAAACAACACAGTGTCATTAGCATATGGAATTTTTTCTCTAATAAAGAAAACATAGTTCTAGTGTCAAGAAATTTGAAATAAAAATGTATTTTTCCTGGCAGTGAATATATTAAAAAAATATCAATTTTAAGTGACAAGCAAGAGGGTCTAATTTGTTTGACAACGGGGACAAAAAAGTAAAATGCTTTGCTAGAAAGTAGGCACTCAAACATACTTTGAAGTTTAGAATGGATCATTTGTCCATAAGGATGTAAAATGTCGAAATCAATATCAGTTCCAAGTTTATGTGAGATAAAACTGGCGAATGTGCAAATTAATTCAACTGCTATTGTAAATGATTCGATGGCAAACAAACAGGAGTTAGGAGTTCCCACTGGGGTAAAAAGCGTTTAAATATAAGAACACATTCTAAAGTTGGTCTGGTTGCAACTGTTTTGTTAAATCTGTATTCATGAAGTTGTATTATGTAAGAGCTCCTGCCCTCGAAGATTTTGACCTCCTTTTCAGTCCTGTTTTAAAATCAGCATTTACAGATTTGACAAAATTACCATGTTCACATCAAGAGTTTTGTCATTATCTGGCATAATGGCTATTAGTGGCTTTATCATCCTTTTTTAACAGAGAATGTCTGGCACTATGTCTTAAGACTTGTCGTGATTGTTTTGAGTTTTTATTGCAGCATAAATAAAGAATATAGAAATATAGAACTGATACATTTTAAAAATCATAAAGAAATATTTAAATCATATTTTAAAGAAAGTACGTTGCTTGAATTTCCGACGATATCACATCGCAACATCAGCAGACTGGTGACTGGTCACATGACCGTCAAGTGTCGCGGGGCACGAATAGACCGATAGTTTTAGTCCATGGTGCCTTTTTAGAGGTAGTCTTTTTTCACTTGTTTCAACAATTCGAGTTTTTGACCGGTGTTTGACCATTGCAATGATGGCGGAAGGCGCTCGAGAAATATGATTATTTAATCTTCTGCTGTAAGATCTACAGAGCTCTGCGAAATACTCATCTTCACCACGTTTACATGTGGCACTGAATGTAAGTACACACTTTTTTATATTGTCTGTCTTGTCTCGTCTTGTCAGCCTTGTCAGTCTTTGACATGCACAATCCAAATGCTCTAAATTCAGACAGAGGAAAATATAAACAGGTTGTATAAGAATTTTTACATCACTAGACAAAGGCATTGGGGCGAGATATTACACATAAAGAGAAAACCCATTAGTTGCCACATGGGATCGATCAGCAGAAACGATTGTGCCTAAACCTGGTTTACGGAAAGATTAACTTGGCATTTACTCACATAGGTTAATAAGAAAAGGTCCTATCAAAATTTCCACAGATATTTAAATTTTACCTACTAGTAGACAAAGGCAAACAAGGAAAATGTAAATGTGACAAAAATACCGAGCCGAGACATAACACACATAAAGAAAAACCATCAGTTACCGTCTTGGAACGGTCAATCGGCAAAAGGGCCGACTGGGATGCTTAAACCTGGTTTGTGGAGCGCTCCAACCTCGCACTTCCGTTTTTCTAGCAAACAAACAGTGTAAATAACGATATCCCTTTAAAGTGAAACAACTAACAACTAACAGTAAGCACCTGCATCGGGAGTTAAAACAGATACAATGAACTAATATACATACATAATAACTAGTAACAAAATAAACTATAATCATATGTACAGTATGTACAGTAGATAAAAGCCTCGGCAACGTAAAAATAAAATTCCAAATGAGAGATTAGTTTGAAATAAAACAGCCCAAGCGCTGATATATTATAAGATCAAATAAAACAGCCCAAGCGCTGATTTATAATAAGATCAATTTAAATATGGCATATAATGTCATGACATCATATGCCAAAATTGTCAAAAGTGAAATGTAAAAAATAGAAAGAAAACATCGAATTTAAGAAAACAACCTTCCAACACGATTAAATGTAGTATTGTTAAGAGCTTATAAGAATATATATGACAAAGTCCTATGAGCATTGCAACATATACAAAAATTGAAAAGACACAGGACCAAGGTATTCATATGCACGCCAATTGTAAAAGTGGGGACAAATCTGTGATGAGTCATTTAAAAATAAGAGCAAACCCGACAGTTACCGCCTTGGAACGGTCAGTCGGCAATATGGACCGACTGGGGTGCTTTAACCGGTTTTACAGAGCTCTAACCTTGCACTTCAGGAGGGGGGATAGTATCAACAAAAAGTCACACTCAAGGCAGCAAAAACAAACCTGTTTTATTATTGGTAAGATCTATGGAATGAAGGGATAATTATATCTTTCATAATGTAAAGTGTCCATATCTAGATATTGATACTAAGTATTAATTCATATCGTGTTACCGTATTCACTCGTGTAATGGTCGCACCCGTGTAATGGCCGCACCCCCAAAATGACCGCAAAATTTGAAGAAAAAATCTAATTCAATCCTAATTCAATGTAATTGCCGCACCCCCAAAATGACCGCAAACACAGCTTATTATCCGTCAGTAAACACTTAAACAAACTTTCATCTTCAGTCTGCTAACAACACCAAGCTGTAATTTACTTGGCGTTTCTGTGTAGACTTGCCTCATTACACAGGTCAAGTGACTGACTCTGAGATAAGCTGTTGTCAAGGTGATATCGATCGGGGCAGTTTGACAGTGAGGGAGTGAACGATGTGTTTTTATAAGCAGCTGCCGATTACATTTCTCCATGCACTGTTCCTCGATATATCGTGTATTGTCATACCAGACTTGGTGACGTAGATCAAAGAAATTAATTTCATGCCGCCACGAGCTACAGGATAGCAGTGCGACTGAGACTAGATACATTCGCAACGTGTCAAAAATACAGTCACAGTTTACCAATTAACCCTTTTGTTGAGACAGCATGACTGGTCGACGCTCCTGTTCATTTTCACCTCGTCAAGGAGATTGTCGCCTCGTATCAAAGCTGTGTTGTTTTATCGGCTATACTATGAAATCCTTTGATCTGCATGGTAATGTGCACATGACTCCTGGGTGAAATTGTTTGATGATGCAAACATTCAGAAATATGATACAAAGGATAAAACTAGGAAGTCATTGATAAATTATGGAATATGTTCACATTGGTTAGGCAAAAGCATAGAACGGCGCTATCTCGTTCATATCGTCTGTAAACCTCCTACTTAGAGAGCTAATATAGACGCATGGCGTCCCAAAAATCGACAGAATCGTTCTAGAAAAAATGTTTCAAGGCCTTACACCTATAGAATGGCCGCACCCTCAACTCCTTAACGATAAAATCGGGTAAAACAGTGCGGTGATTACACGAGTGAATACGATAATCGTTTTTAGTTATCTCATATGTATTTTTCTGTGCTAACTAGGCACAATAATGCCTGAGATGGTATTGTTAGGAATTAGTTTATCTCTAGATGTAAATAGATTTAGTCTTTACAAAACGTAATAATGTCATTGTCGTTATTATTTGGTGTTTACATGTTACTTTCCGATTTCCATGTATGGAGCCTTGTTATGAACACTTTACTGATTATAATGTCATACAATGTATGGCCCGTCGGACTACCCGTTGGGAAATATGAAGTGACATTCAATGTCAGATATTTTTGGACTGCAGTGGTTTATCTTTATAGAGAGATTCTAAATTACAAATGTATGAGATCTGGATTACGTACTCTATTCAAGCGCTACAAAGGTATCTCAAACCAATCACATATTGTCATAAAAACAGCAAATGATTGTACAATCGATTTAAACCTATTCCATTTTAATATATTATATTGTGTCCATAACAGTTCTTAAATTAATACATAGCTTGAAGTATTTACTACTTAATAATCATATAAACACTGATTTTAAAGCTGTACGTTTAGATGAACTGAGAAAATAAGATTTAATCAAATGCATATGAAATAATTTCACAAGCAGTTAATGCTAGACCGAACATTTTGGCTTGATATATTGTGATAGAAGAGAGAATTTTGTAAACTTTTCACCATTAAAATCAATGAGTTAATATATTTTACCTAAACTCCGGTGTTGACATTTCAGACACCTTTTACTTGAATACATTAATGAGAATTGTATAAATATCAGCATTAACATATAACAAAAACATAGACCTATAAAGTTACACAATGCGAACATAATGTCTCAATCGAAATTGAGATATTCTGACACCTTAAATCATGTTAAATTTTATAAGGAAAAATACTTTATGATGTATTATATTTTAGCTCAGTTACTTTTGAAGGATATATAAATTAAAGAAAATATTAGGAATCAAAATATTCATTGAACTATAAAGCATTCCGGAAGAACGCACCTTTCCAGGTTAGTTACTGAAAGTTATATGTCTAGCGACTTGTCTAATTGTTTTTGTCATCTTTACATTTAGTTTTGTTTGTGCATTTGAGTTCGCGCGCGTGTAGGGTGTGCGCGCGCGTGCGTGCGTGCGTGCGTGTGTGTGTGTGCGTGCGTGTTGCGGGTATTTGCATGTGTGTGTGTGCGCGTACGTAAGTGCGTTTGAACTTGTGTGCATGGTGCAATTGTCTAGTGTTAGCTTAAAATTGATTATATTTGGCAATAAAAAAAACAACGAAAATAAACCAAAATATTGTAAAGACATTATGAGGAGGTCATATAACAACAATTGGTAAAGCATTCATCCGGAAATGGCATACAATGCAATGAAGCGGAATATACTTAATGTGCCGTCTGCGTAAAAGTCAATTAGTTGAAATAAAACAAATAAAACACTCTTGTTATGAATCCCCGTAGTGCCATAGAACCAAGGACTGTCTAGCAATGAATCAAAAAAAAAGAATCAACGTCTAATCTAATTGCACTTTAGCGGCTTTGTGGTCCTTAGCTAAATTATCGGATCAATAGTTCTGTAAGTGTTGATGTGACTTAAAACCATTGGTAACTTTTGCATGACACAATTTTAACCACCAGTTGAATCAGAGATTATACACATAGGTGATTTTTTAGTATTTTTATATACCAAAATGTTATATGGCCTATGAGTAAGAAAGTCATAGTCAAAATGTGCTTTTTTATCCTATATGTAAATCGTTATAAGACTGCTTTCTTAATGACATTCTGTCGACGGATTAATGATGTTAAAATGTATGATAAACCATAACAAGAAATGTAACACAAATTGACATTTGCTCCGGAAATTGCAACGCACTTACATTGTATATACATTTGTATGACTTAAATATGATCTTGACCGGGATGGAAGCATTTTTAAATGCAATGAGCACTAAAACATCAAGACATTATTGTATGATGTTGAAGTTTAAATAGAAGTAATGGTTGCAACGAGAAAGGAGAGGAATATGCACACGATAAGACGCAAGAGCAGTACGATTGATTTTTTCCACCTTGACGAACACTTGGTCAATCATAACACTTTAATAACAGAATCTCGCTCGTCTTAGTTTATTTGTAAGCTGCGCTTTACTATCACATTATTTTACCAATCTATTGACTCAGCTGAAGATAATAAAAGCCATCGAAGAGCACATTGTACATAATATAAGACAACATAATGCCACTAATCATTGACCATCATAAGACTGTCTGAATTAGATAATATATGTTATGGTATATATGGTATTTATGTTATCAAAACAAGAAAACAAAACAACATATGCACAAATAATGGCAATATAAGGTGTATAAGGTATTATAAAATGTAAGTGATGACGGCATACGTATAAGATCAACGAACGCTGAAAATACATCCTTGAGAACGTTGAGTTCAGCAAACCGGCCTTATGTTTGGCCGATTTTGTTCTCGAACTTTCTTCCACTGTTATACATTCAGGTTTTGTGGCGGTAACTGATCTAAATGCAATGTAGCTGGACCTTTAAAATGCCCCCTGGTAAAAAAGTGGGAAACGTGTAATATTGTATGCGTGTATTCTTGTGCATAATGTTATGATTGTGTTTTGCTTGTTTAATTTATAGTGTTAGAATAAATAAATGGGTGTTTTCGTCGATATTACAGTTTACAAAAGTTGGGAATGTTGGCAAGAATAAAGAAAGCTTATGTTTAGATCATTTAAAACAAAACAAAAAAACAACAGAAAAGGTTCCATTTAAGGGTATACATTCTACTAAAATTGAACAATATTGACAGTTGTTCAATTCGTAGACAAAATTCAAGATAAACGTGTCGATCTGCAGGCCATACTTAGACATTTCTAATAAAACGCATGTCTATTTGTAGAATCTTGTGAACTAAACATGAGCATTTGCTAGATGTAATGAACATTATTTGATTCTGAACGAGTGAATTTTTGGAATGACTACGTGACATAAAGCTTGTTACGAAACTATATCCTTATTTAATTGCTGAAATCACTTAATTCACAGAAAGTCATTTTAAAAATGCGTGTTTGGAATCAATCAAATGCTAATTAAATATTGAATTATTGAATGGATGCAATTATTATATCATATTGTCAAAATTCAATATGATGTTTAATCTTTTTCTGAAACCAAGCTGCGGGATTTACAATTACTTGAAATGCGATTGCATGTCCCGAACAAAGGCTTTGATCAGGTTCGGATGGATTTAATGCAGTCTTGAAATCACAGATCAAATGTTTTGAATTAACCATTATTATCGTAGAAGTAAAATGCGACTGTGTACACTGTTTTTTATTCATTGTGTCTTGAAACAGTTATATGAAACCATCCAATAGTATAATTCATTTATTTGTTTGTCAGTCTTTTTAAATGAATTGACTATTGTATAGATGAATGCATCTTATGCTGAAGTTGTTATATGTCATACCATCCCTGATGTTTGGTACTTTTGATCATTGATGGACTCAAATGGCATCGGATATTGGACATCAATTTAATGGAGAGAGTAGGGTGATAGGCCGCAAAATGTCACTCGATTACTACAATTAATTATAAATTGACATGGATATGAATGAGATACACACACAATTACTATATTGCAGCGTTTTCGATAGTGTTATCAAAAGGTTTCCACAAAAGTATACGATGTTGTGTTTATATTTCCGTTCTATTAAGCGTACAATAATAATGAAATAAAATATGCATTTCACTTACGTTATTATTGTATGCTTAGGACAACAGGTGGAACAAGCGCTGTATCAGATCTGTTGTGTTTCAGATTGATTGAATTAGTCTTAATGTTTCATGTCATCTAAACAAGTGTATTAAAATTTAACAACTGGCTTTAAGGTTTAGCTAAATATGAAAATATTATTACTGTTACGAAACTGAAAAATGTGTCCCTAAAATGATCATATAAAGCAAGGAAGGTGTATGATTCAAAATTGTGAATAAAAAAAAGACTACATGAGAGTATATTTGGACTGCAAATAAGCGAGACGGGCATCCCAGGTTCATTTGTGCAGCACTGCCGCTGTAAGTGATAGTGATGATGATGGTGATGATAAATATTACGAAGAAAATGACGACGAGGATGAGAAGTATAATGTTGAGAATTATAATAAGGTGAGATATAGGAGGAGGACAATGTCACTTTAATGATCATAATTGGTGGTTGCTTTGTTTTTAAGTATCAATCAATAACTAAATATAATCTTAACTGTTTATTGTAAATTTTCGAAGTCTTGCATTCCTCATGGTTACCTTTTGTACTGTTTATATATTTTCAGCAGATTTATAAATGTGTTCACCAAACGACCTTTACTTTTGTATACCTTCTTTGAATGAAGCATGTTCCGCATGCATCAGATTGTTAACACTATAAAGGCCAAACTGTTTCATGCAACTTCGCTATAAACAATGGCAAATTGAATAATAAACGATTGAATCAATGCAATTATTCTATTTACTTGTCACAATTCAATTTTATGATAAAGTTAGGTTCTGACACAAACCTGCAGAAGATGCTTACATTTTAAATGAATCTGCATATTACGGACGGCGGCTATGGGATCACGTTATACACGTAGGAGAAAAGAGGACATAATGAGGTAGCAATTTTATATTCGATCAGATAAAGGTAAAAGTTTTCACTTCGACAAAAAAAACGAATAAGTCAAAGAACGCATAAATATAGTGCATAGTGCATGTGCGGCGACATTAATTTGAAATGTTGGGAATATATATTGCTGGCTTCCATCAACTCGGACAACAGTGTGGTCTACGATGACTTCTACATGAAAAGGGATTAGGGATTAGGGATTAGCCGGCATTTTTGCCGATACTGCGCAGCGACATTACTATCATTATAGCACAGGGGCACTTATGAGGTGCCCAGGGACTGAACCCGGTCGGTCCATTATACTGACACCGACGAGTCAGGCGTAATGCTGTCCCCTTAGCCCCGAGCGTTAGGAGGGAAGCCACTACTACCAACTTTAAAGTCTTTGGTAAGACCCGGCCGGGGTTCGAACCCACGACCTCCCGATCCGCAAGCCGTCTACATGAAAAAAAAAAGGAAAAAAGGACCAAAGAATAATAATGATTTTATGTTTTCAGCTTCATAAAAATATGTAGTTTTTTTCATCAGATATGATATATTTGAGTTTTTGTCATTGTTTTCATAATGCTTGTTCTCCAACAATGTTTGTAATTCCATCTTCTTGATTGCAAAACTGATTGGAAAACTGTACAATATGAATATACATATACCTCTGTACACAACTGACATAATAAACGAACGCACTCTGATAATTTTCTGCCAAGTTATATTAATAATTCTAATGGGATCTAACGTCAAACCAATAATGATATTGATAGGCAGTGCCCCATTTACATTCAATAACTAAAATATGACCAAATGTTCCATTTATTCTACTATAAAGGGCAAACTGAGCTAGAAATGTGAGGATGTTCTTGTCTGGTACTGATTGGTATCCTAGGTAACCTCAGTTCATTATTTATACATCACTGGGTAACCATAGCAGCCCAGTTATTCCTGCTAGGACACATTTACGAAATGATGCCACATAAAGAATGTTATGTAAAACACACGTTTCTGCAATAGAAACGCGATGGACTACTCTGATGACACAATTATTTTAGTATAAACACATCTTTTTTGTACTGTCATCAGAAATAAAACTGCTATAAACACCTTTGTATTAAAATGCTTTGTATTAAAATATTGTTGTAATTTAATAAGCGTTTTAAACTTAAACCACAAATACAAACACGTTTTTAAGGATTGTACTAAGTAACTCAGTGGTTACGATATTTTCTTAGAATCTTTTGACCCTGGTTTCCGCCACCGTCCGAATGGTTTCTAACAATGCCTGGCAGTAACCAAAGGGGGAAACTGGTGGGTTCGATTATTTTAATGTAATGTATCCTCTCAATGCTTTTGTCACATTGTCGTTGAACTATCACTGTCTTGTGCTGTTTCCAAAGTTAAATGCAACATTCAAAGGACCTTCCCACAATGTCGTATTGTAATTTGTCTTCTAGTCTACGAAAGACATTGCAATTTTTTTCAGTGCTTTGACAGTAAAAATTATGCGTAGTCTGTGTTTGCACTCGTTTCTTTGTGACTTGCCTTACACACAAATCATAAGCACATAAACAAGTTATGACTTTTAAGTGCACACATGCATACAATCAAACGGGTTAAAAATGTTAATCACTTAATATAACAGAAACTATATTGTTTTGTCTCTGAGTTCGACTTAATGTCTTTTATTTAGAATACTTTCATTGTTATATACGGTTTGTATACATAACATTATAGAAAAGACATTTTCAAACTATTCATGTTTATTCCCCACTCATGAATATTTTATCTGACACGTAAATTTCAATTCCAGGTCTACTATTCACAAACCTGTTGAAATGTGCTATTATTGTAAATCCCAACCAACGTTTTAGATTTATAAGGATAACAATATTCTTTAGTCCAATAACATTGCAAAATATTAAGGTATTGGTCATGGTGAACCAAACAACTGGGTCAGTGATATCTAAATAATGCAAATGCAAGCGAAACAAGAATGTTATGCAGACTGTAGGTTTGTCCTAGAGCTTTAAAGCTCTAGCTGCATAGACAACTGCTATTTGTGGTATACTAACACGTATAAACTTTATGCTATATAGAACGTGCATTGTTTTAAAAATTTATGACAAAGCAGCTTGTTGTAACTTTCATTGTCAGAACACCTATAACGGAAGTTTCTATTATTTACGTTAGCTTTCCAAATTATACCTGTACTTTGGCTATTAAAGATAGCCTATATTATGATTATTTATTTTAAGACAATGTCTTACTAGATAGTGTTAATAAAATATAGAGTAGTGTTCTACTAATAACATGTTGTATACTATGGTATCATTAAATTTGGCTGGCACGAAATTTCGCGCAATCGCGGAAAAAGACTGTTTCGCGCGGACGTAAATTTTCGCAAATAATAATAGTAAAAATATTATAATCGATAATTGACTGACCTGTTATTAATAAAAAAAAATAACACTCCAGCAAATCATATGTCAGTTGGCCCTTCCTGTCAGTTACCACTTCCTTTGTTACTAGTAGTCAATTATCGGACCGCCGTTTATTCGGAGCCGCTAATTGACACGGGACCCGTTTGATCCATACAGTTTGACCATTTATAACATACTTTAATTGGCATGTTATTGGCATGTTAGTTGGCGTACTCGTTATATATTTAACCAAGTGCGGTTCCCTTCTCCCAACGCAGCTAATACCGCAGAAAATCTACACAGGGAAAACAGAAATGTCACTGCCCAAATTCCCGGATGATTGGGACGTGACACAAACTGAATCCCACTGGTCGAATGAAACATATCGGTCTTCCCGTATTAGCGTGGATACCCACTAATAAGTTTACTAAAACCTTTAATCACTATATTGTTCGCGTAAACAGCTTAGGTCAGCCATAAATTTTCCTTTACCTAATTTTCGATATAACTCCTACCATTTTGTTGATTTTTGTCCCTCATCTAATCTTATCTTGGAATAGGTAAATAAGAAAAGGTCCTATCAAAATTTTCACAGATATTTAAATTTTATCTACCTGCAGACCAAGGCAGACAAGGTAATTGTAAATGTGACAAAAAACACAGAGACGAGACATAACACACAAAAAGAAAAACCATCAGTTACCGCCTTGGAACGGTCAGAAGCAGAGTTTTAACACTATCCTTCTTTGAGCCTTTGATCTTTTTTCACTGTGAACAATTCTCCCAATTTCTCCCAGTACACTCGCTTACTGTGACGTAGATCAAAAGAAATCTTAAAACTGACAGCTGGGATGTTGAAATGTGCTAATTTCATTGGTCCCAATTTCATTGTCACACATTTCATAGCTTTTGGCAAACTGAAACAATAGACCACCAAATATTAACAAGTTTACAAGTTTACGAAGTTTATTAGCAACTCGACATATACATGTCTTTGGCCATTTACAGTAAATATTAAATATGGCTAAGACGTCATAAAGTCAATGTGCGAAAAAAATTAACAAACGTAACAAACAATGTAAAAACAGTTTCTACCATTAATATACATAAATATTGATTGACCGACAGTTATATAACTCCTATGGCATTACTTCGGATAACATTTGCCTCCAAGATGTAATTCGATAAGGTAATACATATTTTTGGATTTGACATGATTGCAATAAATTTTTGGACATTAGGAAAACTTCTAAATGCTGGGAAATACTTATTTCTAATGCACGAGTAAGATGGGCAACACATAATAAAATGATACTCCGTTTCTATCGAGTTCATATTACAAACTGTGCAAAGTCTGTTTTCTCTTGGAATATTGTTATATCTGCCTGTTTCAATGTTAAGATCATGCGAGCTCAAACGGAAACGAGTTAAACAACTTCTAAGTTTAAAAGAATGTATTTTTGTAAGATATTCTTCAAAGCCGAAATTTGTTTTAAATTTGGAATAGTAGTAGAGTTTAGGACTGTTATTAATTTGGTAACTCCAATTTTGTTTATACTGGTCATAAAGTACCTGTTTAATTGTAAAAAAATGTTTTAAAATCACCGTTAAAATTTATTCTCATGTAGGTACATCCTAAGTGGTCTAAAATTGAATTTATTCTTTTAGACCAACATTTAGAGTTGATGCTATTGGACTGATATAAATAGTTGCTAAACATAATGGAATTTTGATTACACATTAATTTCACCCAATACTTTAGAGCTCTTTCTTTACAAATAATTGACAATGGAATACGACCCAATTCACCGAAAATTGCTGCATTACATGTCTGGGACTTAACCCCTAGTATATATTTGCAAAACTTTAAATGAAGTTTATCAACATCTTTAATGTTGTAGACTCCCCATACCTCTGATCCATACAGTAGAATAGGTACAATCATTCGATCAAAAAGATCAATCTTCGTCTTAATATCAACGCTAATTTTATCAAAGACAGATAATAAATTGTAATACGCCCTTAAGGCACTCTCATGCAAGTACTTGACTGCATGTGCGAGATTAACATTGTAGGTAAATTTAACACCAAGGTAAATAAATTCTTCTACATAATCAATATGTTGGTTATTTATTTTAAAATCATGCTGTTTTTTACTTTTTGCTTTTTCAAAAACACATATTTTTGTTTTATTAACATTTATTTTATGTCCCCATTTAAAAGAAAATTCGTAAATACAATCTAATTGTTTCTGAAGGCTATTAAAGTCGGTAGTAAATATTATGATGTCGTCTGCAAATAGTGTCAGATAGTAGTTTAAGAGTCTCAGGTCGTCAGATGTCATAGTATCTAAATGTATACTATTAACAACATCATTGATAAAAAGCAAAAATAATAAAGGCGAGAGAGGTTCTCCTTGCTTCAAACCAAGTGTTACATCAAAAAATTCAGACATACCCATAGTTTTAGACAATTTTACACAAGATTGAACTTTGTTGTACATAGCTTTTATAATTTGTAGAAGCTTTGGGCTAAGGCCCAAGTGCAGCAATTTTAAAAACATTAAGTGTCTATTTACAGTGTCAAACGCCCTCTCGTAGTCTACAAAAGCACACCACAGCTTACATTTTGCCGCTAAAACTTTTTGAATTATGGTGTGTAAAATAAAAATCGCATCCATAGTTGAACGCTTGTCTCTGAAGCCAAACTGGACATCAGTAAACTTATATTCTATCTCACACCACGTGTTTAACCTATTTCGCAAACATAGAGAGAATATTTTTGAAATCGTATTTACAATAGTTTTTCCTCGATAATTTGAAGCCAAATTTTTGTCACCTTTTTTAAATATAGGAACAATAACCCCCTTGGACCAGTTTTCAGGATACACGCCCGATTAAAAAATACGATTAAAAATCAAACACAAGTATGAACTGACAAATTCAGCAGCGGCTATAAAGAAATCAGCAGCAATGTGGTCTAGGTCTGCGCTTTTGTTTCGTTTCATAGACATAATAGTTTTGTAGATTTCTAATTCAGTAAATACTTTATCTAGATCATAATAGCCTAAATTACCTTCACCGTTATTATATCCATCTTCGTTATGGTTATTATCATAACCATTATTATAATTTTTATATTTGTAATTATTATTTTTATAATTATTATTATTATCATTATCATTATCATCATCATCATCATCGACAACAACATTATCGATGAAATATTGAAACTGGTTATGTCAGGGTTTGCAACATTGCTAAAATACTCTGCAAAATCTTCCGCGCTTATACTATTGGACTGTGTATTATTCCTAGTATATTTTCTTATAAACTGCCAAAAGGATCTAGGTGATGTTTGACTTAAATCGCTTAATTTGCGTTGTTCCTTTAATGAATCTGAGTATTTTGCTTGACTCTTTATTTTGTTATAAGCCGATCTCTGTTTCAAGAATTCAGCCTTATTATTATCAGTTGGATTGCTGCGAAAACTTCGTTTGGCCTGAAGAAATGAAGCCTTACTTTCTTTGCACTCTCTATTGAACCATGGCGACTGCTTAATATTTATATTACGTTGCGTTCGGTTAAATTTATTATGTTTTATTCCAAAGCATCGCTTTGATACCTTCTGAATAACGCTAGTAATTTTTTCTAAACAATTATTTATTGACAAACTTCCCGATATTAGCTGTGATGTAGCCTCATCAAAATCATTTTTATATTTTGTAAGTTCATTCATAAAATGATCACGCTTATTAGGATCCCAAAATATATTTTGATCATCTAAATTAGAAATACCTCCGTTTATATTTTTCTGGTAATATGTATTACACAAAAGTGAAAACATAATCGAGCAATGATCCGAAAACTCATTTGGCTCTAACACATCATGCTAGCAATATTTGTATAGTTTTCGTGGCTTGTTAAAAGATAGTCAACCGTGCTACAGACAGGTTTACCTTTAAACAATGAATGGAAAGTACATGCACCCTTTTCCAATCGCCCGTTGACAATAACTATGCCACACTCTTTACAGTTTAATAAACAATAAACAGTTTATTGCCAAAAGTGTTCACGTGCTTATCATGATTAACACGAGCAGGTAAACTGAAACATGTTGTCTCGCTGGCTGGGGTTCCAACAAAACGGCTGAGGTCCGGATTAAAAACAAAGTCGTGCAACTCGCCGGTTCTTGCGTTTAAGTCGCCTGTTAAGTACACAACCCCGCGTTGACTATATCGCCTTACATCTTCACTAAGTGCATCAAAGAAGTCAAATTGAAACAATTTAGAATTTCTATCATTATACATAGAGGAGTCTTCAGGGGGAATGTAACATGAGCAAATTATGATGTCACTAGGTTCATTTAAGCATAATCTGTTAATCTTGAACCAAATAATTCCCCTGTTATCAGTTTTCAAAACTTCTACATACTGGCTTAATTCGGATTTAAAATATATAGCAACGCCCCCGCTACACCGTTTTGCTTTAGAGTTAGTTCGCGGGCGTGGACAGTCAATAGAATGGTAACCCTTTATATCAAACTTGGAATTTTTGCCAGCCCACGTTTCAGTAAAAATTAAGATGTCATATTCGGCGATCAACGTGAGAAAGTCAGCATCTTGAAGCTTTGATTTAATGCCTTGTACATTCCAGACAAGAAACGTTAACTGTCTAGGTGACACATCCTAGCTGTTGACATGGTCGAAACCCGACTGTGCCACATTGTGTACTGTGTACACAGTGCCTTCTATGAACAATTTGTCATAGGACATCGATGCACACTTGCCGCATTGTCTAGCTTTTATCATGGCCGGGATCAGACGCTTACGTCGGTCCTGAATTATTTTAGGATATTGGTCGCTTACACGGACAGGAGAATCACTGACACCGTATGCTTTTTGTTTGACACGCTGTTTTTCGGGTGTATGGCTGTAGTTCACTACAATTGGTCGGGTTTTCCCTGCTCGGTATTGCCCCACCCGATGAGCTCGATTTATTGTCATGCTGCTGGCATCGGAAATGTCTAGCTTGTTTAAACAAAAATCCGTCACAACTGATCGACAGTCCTCTTCACGCCTCAGTTCTTAACACAGTAATTGGATGTGTTACGAATTCTTAAAAAAGGTAAGCTTTATACATAATAATGAACAGAAAAGACTAAATAAGTTTAACAGCTTTACAGCAAATCATATTTTGTTTTTATAAATATGAAATGCTTAAATTTTTTATCAAATAGCGATAGGGGCAACTAGATACAAAGTGTAGGTCCATTTGAACATTAGTACGTTTCGGATACGTATGTAGAACTATATGGTTATATATTAGCTAAGGTTTTATATTCGCGCACTGGCCCGAGCGCGAAATACGCGAAAATTAAGCCATCGCTAAATAAAATGATACCACATTGTACGTAACATATATATTGGATATATTATGAATGCCTTAATATTATTATGTATTAATGTCAATTTTCAGCAAAAATCATTTAGTTTCTAATTATATTATATAATATTTGAATGATACGTTGCCCTGAAAGTAGACAATGTTTTCTTGCAAACAATGCAGCTTAGTCTGGATCCCACGGAGACCCGAATTTATGTGAACAGAACAATAAAAAGACACATTAAGCCAATTAGACTATGACGAAATGCAAAGCAAATTTTGTAAATTGCCCAGCATCTTTGGTATCCAGACAATAAAACATTAACGTATTGTCGCTTTTAATAAGTCATACCCCTGTCCTAATCCCATAGGATCGTCATGTATCTAAAATTAAATATTGATTAGAATAAATAGTATGCCTCCTTGCTTTTATTTCTGCATCCGCCAATGGTTGATAAATAAACTGAAAAATTGCAATGGTTAAAGACAAAATAATCTTGACACATTGTTTTAACTTCGCCATTGTGGTTATTAACAAAAGTGAGTAAAATGGCACCCACTGAAAAAGAAAAGACAGGGTAAAACGATAAAAGAAGCAACATAATGCCTGGTAATCGTATGGTTCGATCTGGTTCCTTGTGTTTGACAAATGCTTCACCATGGCGCCACACATTTACGGAAGACTATTCTATAAATGGCATGTTCAATATAGTTTGTAGCGGATTTTAAATCTCGCTTTTCAGTTAATATAGATTTAAGTCGGGTCCAAAGTTCCATTAAGGAGTGACCTTACGTACACATTACAACAAACCAGGTTTAAGCACCCCAGTTGACCCTTTTGCCGACTGACCGTTCCAAGGCGGTAACTGATGGTTTTTCTTTATGTGTGTTATGTCTCGTCTCTGTGTTTTTTGTCAAATTTACATTTACCTTGTCTGCCTTGGTCTGCAGGTAGATAAAATTTAAATATCTGTGAAAATTTTGATGGGACCTTTTCTTATTTACCTATTGATTCTTGGCAAAAGATTAAGGTGTAGATTTTGCTAAATGCTCATTGAGGTTGAGATTCAAAGTCTTTTTGGTGTGCCATATTTTGTAAAGGACAACGGCTCTTTAAATTACCACAACAATATGTCGTCGATATAGTCACTAGATTGGTAACAGTTGGTACAAACACTATTTCAGGAAATCCCTGCCCATTGTTTTCTAAACCGGTGTTTATCTTCTTCTGTGTATAGAGCCATATTAATTTGACAATACTTTAAAAGGTGCTGTTAATGCATACACCAGGCTAGGATTGTTTTGATTTTGTTTTGTCTTATGGTCGTCAAATCGATCCCCACAAGATAGAAATTTTATCGTTTTTTTTTTTTACTTTTTTACTTGTGTTCCTTTTTATTTCAGTTACCATCAAGAGAACTTTTTTAAAGATGTAAAACACATAATTTCAACAAATTAGATGAAACTAATAGTAAAATTATTCCACTTGTTCGCAACGATTATGTGTCATCTTAAAGTGTTGTAGTCATACATTGATCATTATCGGACAGTATTCCCTAATGTGTGGGTTACATACAATAACAAAACGTCATGTGCTGATGCCACAAATGTAAGCGTTCAATACATTGAGCTGATGTTGAAACAGGTACCCATGATACCGATACCAATGACACCAATACCGATGGATATACCTGCCAATCCAAAGATCTGTACTATTTCTACCTGTGACTTTACGTCTGATATTCTGAATAGTACACATCGAAATGCAATTGCACACCATTACAACACTAGTAACTAATGGCATATGTTTATCTAGAAAGTTTAAAATTCTTTCCTCTTAATGTTGTGCATAAATTGTGTGTAAAACCTTATACTTTTGTTGAAAGTGTAGATATCAATCTGGAATAACAGGTTCAATTGTTTTAAAAAGCTGATACTGTATCCGCAAATGTCATATTAAATAAAAATACAAATAGATATAACTGCTACGCAATCTCGCATAAAGGAAATGGAGACTACTCATGTTGTAGTGTTAAATTGGTTTCTGTCATTACTTGAGTACAAACTCGTGCACACGTAGTACCAAAGTAGGTAACAAGAAAAGTTGACATTACCTTTCTTGTCAAATTAAGTACAGACATTGTCATTGGAAATATTGATCTTAATGTCATGAAATACTGCATTTAAATGTCAGGTTTTGTTAAGGGTATGCACTGAAGGGTTTATCAGAAGGAACATTTGAGAAAATAAATATTTCTCTATAATAAGAATCTTCTAGATAGCATGACGTTGAAAAGAAAGCTTCTACAAACCGGCTTCCGGTGAAAGAAGGCAAAACTAGCAGTATAAAACGATTTATGGTGCAGAGTTGGTTCCCATAGGAATACAAATTACTTTCACCGCATTTTATGTAAATTTATGCAAATATTGTACAGTACGTGACATAGAGCTTCGCGAACATCCATACCACATAGTAAACTTATTCAAAAAGTGCTTGTAAAAAGGCATTACTTTTATGACATGCAATGTATAAACGTTGCTCTCGATCAAAACTTTGTGTTTGTAATAAGAGTAATCAATTTGATTTAAGTATAATCATGAGGTTTAGAGATGTACAGATTATGTACCGATTTTGTCTAAGATTTTAATGTCTAAGATTTTAAACACAGGCTCGCCTGGCTATGAATCGCAAATTGCATTGCGTTTTGTAAAGCTTGTATAATAAAGTTATCTATATATATATATCTCTCTCTCTCTCTCTCTCTCTCTCTCTCTCTCTCTCTCTCTCCTCTCTCTCTCTCTCTCTCTCTATATATATATATATATATATATATATATATATATATATATATATATATATATATATATATATATATATATATATATATATATATACATATATATATATATATATATATATATATAGAGAGAGAGAGAGAGAGAGAGAGAGAGAGAGAGAGAGAGAGAGAGAGAGAGAGAGATATCAGGTTCAAACCATTTAACATGCATGCTTTACATGTATATATATATATATATATATATATATATATATATATATATATATATATATATATATATATATATATATATATATTGAGGGGCTGGAAAGTCTAGTGAAAGGACTCTGGATAACGGTTCCATGGTTTAAACCTTGGCTGAATCGCCGCTATTTTCCTTGAGCAAGTAAAATAACTCAAATTGTTCCACTCCACCATATGTATAATTGCGTACCTGTGATGGCAATTCGGGTCATGCACGTGACTTCCCTCCGCCATAAGAAAAAACAAGTGGCTAGTGGGTAAAACTGTGAAGTGGGCTGAAATAGCATAATAGTAAACTATAAACCAGATTTATATCTGGATAATATGTCTATGTTCCTAAGCATAATAAAGGTATTTTCTGTTTTGTTCTAATAATCTGTGCAGTGGTGATTCGCAGTAAATATTGTATGCAGTCTGTCTACTATAATAACTTGATATCTTAATAATGACCATGCTCCATGACCATGATGCTGCGATGTATACACTTGGCAATCATTGAATTTATTTATAAAGGGTTAATGCATAAGGGATGTTTCAGAATGCTATCATATTAATCTAGCTTGGTTTAAGAGCAAAGTCTTGATTTGACAAGTCGAATTCTTTGTTTTCACGCTGTTTTACTAGACGATATATACAGGTAAATTTGTAAATAAGTAAATTTAACTTCCAGACCAATAGTTGATGTGTCTAGACAAATCAGTTTAGCAAGCTATTGTTCTAAGAGTCCAAACTTAAACATGGTCATTGTTCACATACGGTAGTTATATTATGTGAATTGAAACATATTCATTTTGACAACACTTGATGATGCTGGTGTCTATAATGCTAATTACGAATTATATTGATTGTGTATCAGTGTTACTGTCCTTGTAAGCTTCAAATAGCTTAGAGATATACAAAGTAAAGCATCTGTTTCCTGTACCTTTTATGGATTATATATAATGTTTCGGCATGACAGATACATTAATTGGAAATGTATCTTTTCTATGACAATATTTCATGTTTAGTGACGAAGCGTGTAATTAGATAAAAATTTGGCAACATTCATTGGATTTAAAATACAGAGCAAATTCATGTATTGAAAATTTCGTGTACATGACAACATATTATTGTAGTCAAACCAGCCCTTAGAAATGGCAATGTAAGAGATAGAAATCTAAACACGCAATTATACATTATTGCTATGACAAATGAAAAATATATGTCATTTCGTCTTGCATTCAATTAATTTATTGGCGCCAATTGTACTTCCCCGGCAAATGGTTGGCAATGAAATAGATGTATAATGTCAAGATGTAAAGATACATGCAATAATAAAACGCCTATTTGATGGAAATGGTGAAGTATCATCACGAAATGATGGGATAATATGGGATAACATCTTTGTTCTTATTACTCCAATTTTGGCTTTCTACAAAATGAGAAAACGACAGAGGTGTTGTTTAAGATTTCAGCTCTACATAATGAAGTCCTTGTTAGTACTGATTAAACAGCAACACAATACGAATACAGAGGAGGCGATAGTCAATTTTAATAATACATCATTTGTATTATTTATATCAGCTTTAAAGGCCTAGCGAATAATTTATTTTGTTAGAATCTGACATCTGTTAAAATATATTTTCCTTAAAAGGTCACCTGAAATTGCAGTCATTTGAAGAAAAATATGTTTATATGGACATTCGATCATTTATTACGTCTTTGGAAAAAATTATAGTTAAAATTAGATTTATATATACATATATATGTATCTATATATTACTATGTAACTCGTGTGTGTGTGTGTGTGTGTGTGTGTGTGTGTGTGTGTGTGTGTGTGTGTGTGTGTGTGTGTGTGTGTGTGTGTGTGTGTGTGTGTGTGTGTGTGTGTGTGTGTGTGTGTGTGTGTGTGTGTGTGTGTGTGTGTGTGTGTGTGTGTGTGTGTGTGTGTGTGTGTGTGTGTGTGTGTGTGTGTGTGTGTGTGTGTGTGTGTGTGTGTGTGTGTGTGTGAGTGTGTGTGTGTGAGTGTACGTGCGTACGTGTGTTACAAAACAAAAACGATGTGTTCTGCATTTTTGCTATTGAACAAGTTCATATTGAATCTTAATCTATAACATTTAAGCAGTTGGTTATATTGTGTTATTCATTGTTAATTGTTTGTTATCACTTGTAAGCGCCATTCTGAAAAACCTGCGGAAAATTAAATTTAATTCATTAAATTTCAACATCACTAAACGTCGCTGTATACGATTTAGAAAGCGAATTGAGTGTTGTAATCATTATAGCGGTTAGCGCTAAAAGCTAACCGCCGTTATTGGAGGTCGATTATTGCTGAACACATTTTTATCAAGACATTGTGGGTAAGAGCAGCGCAAGACTATGGAAAATTGTCTGACTGTACAGTCTATGTATGCACCGTCTCAGCTACTTCCAATTCCAGCATTTTAGAATTGCAAGCACAAATTATTTGGTCTTACGATTTTTTGTAAATTTAGTAATTACATTTTAATTGAAAGATGCAACTTGATCATTTTATAAATGTGCAGCCTGTTAAATTAAATGGTTGACACCTTATGGGGCAAGAATTTCAGCCTATTGGGGCCTATATGTTTGAGCCAATTGGGGCATATAGTTTCAGACTATTAGAGAATACAGTTTCAGCCTAGTGAGGCATACAGTTTCAGCCTAGTTGGGCATACAGTTTCAGCCTAGTTGGGCATACAGTTTCAACCTAGTTGGGCATACAGTTTAAGCCTAGTGGGAATACAATTTCAACCTAGTTGGGCATACAGTTTCAGCCTAGTTGGGCATACAGTTTCAGCCTAGTTGGGCATACGCTTGAATATTGGGGTCTATATTACGGATGGCTGTCTTCGGTCGCCCTAAACGACTATTTGTCCGGTGTACCTGCTTTGACAGTGGCTTAGCACGATGGAGACGGGAACCATGCCCATAAACAGCCATTACCGAAGTGTCTTTAAATTGTCTTTATTGCCTTGACATGTATGAGCTGTCTGAACGGGGACACGACATAGGTGAACAAGCGTTATGTCTGCCTTTATTTCTCTAAAGTGAAAGCTTACTGTTTAAATAAATATGAAAGAGTGGAAGCTGTTCACCCGTGTGCCGTTGTTGTTCCTTCAGACTCGAATCTCCCAATAACAATATAGCAATTTGAACTACGGCTAATAATACGATGTCGCCGTTCTGTGTAGTTTAGTTTTCAAGAAATCTTAAAACCCCGAAAGTAAATACATTGTTTATTTTTCTTTACAATGGTTTCAAATGTGAAAAGTTTACATATTTCACACACACATGTTGTTATAAGCTTATATAACTCCTTTGATAAACACATCGTGTATATCGATTATAATTTATTTTATATTTTATCTAGTTTGCAGTAATTCAACAAGACTGTTACCTAAACGATAGACTGCGCAAGTAAGAGTCAGTTTATCAAATTACACTAAAAGATAACAGCTGACATATACATATATATAATGTGCATATATTAACCACCAACAAAAAAACATTAAAAATCAAACCTAAACTCTGAATTAGGTTTTTAAATTACATTTATCATCGTAAGCATGAAACTTTGCTTAACGACTCAACATTTAGGTTATTGAACCCTTGTATATAAGACAAGTAAATGTACAACACCTATAGGTCAAATCTGATATTCAAAACTATGAAAAAATAAGTCCCTTTATTTTATAGGGTTATATGTCTTATTACAGCTTGAAGCTTTTAAACAATTTAATATTTGCTGAAATACTTTATAGGACCTATTTATATTTTCGTTTTTAAATGCATCCTATAAAAGCATGTAACACAGACAGTCAAAAATGTTGCCCCAAATCATCAATCATTTTAATTAATCTGCGGACAACTATTGTATGGAGGCGTTCAGTTTGAAATATTGTCCTCTTTTGGAAATCGGTCGTGTTTTTTTGTTGTTTTTTTTGTTTCCGTGGTTTTATTTCATTCGAACCAGTAACTGTATACTCATGTATTGCTTGGCAGGCATTATTTCATTTTAGCAAGCATGAATATTTTCAATTGATGATTGATGATGATAACATTGAAATTTTACGGTCTTAAGTCTTTATTATTTTAACACATTGTATTACTCTGTAACTCAGTGGTTACAGCATTAGCTATGAATCAACCAACCTTGGTTGTAAATGAGACTCACGAAGTTTTGAACCATGCCTGCTACTGATCGGGGAAGAGAAACGTTTTATATCTACTAACAATGAACACATTATTCTCTGTTCACCATATTTGATATATATATATATATATATATATATATATATAGGGATTAGGATTGGGATTAGCCGGCATTTATGCCGATACTGTGCAGCAACATTTCTATCATTATAGCACAGGGGCACTTATGAGGTGCCCAAGGACTGAACCCGGCCGGTCCATTATACTGACACCGACGAGTCAGGTGTAATGCTGTCCCCTTAGCCCCGAGCGTTAGGAGGGAAGCCACTACTACCAACTTTAAAGTCTTTGTTTGATATATATATATATATATATATATATATATATATATATATATATATATATATATATATATATATATATATATATATATATATATATATATATATATATATATATATATATATATATACCACAACTGCAATTGACCTTGCACTGAAACTGTGATATTCTGACTATACACTGAAAAAACACTTTTTCAACATTGTCCTATAGCTGTTCGAAGTTATGGCTTTTTATTAGAACACATACAAGATAAGGTTTGGTAAGCTTTGATAAATGAATCCGCGATGTTTAATTTAACCTTCGTTTTATTTATTTAACCTTCATTTCAGCTTTGGCTAAGGACATTGTGTATTGTTACTAACAAAAGACTTATATTGTGTCGCAAACAACTGATTGTAAGATTTCTATGTAAAGTCTATGCTAAATAAACGCTTAATGAGTATTTTGAAGAGAATGGATAAATATACATACATTTATACCAAATGAATGTGGAGTTTTCATTTTGAAATGATTCGGTGCAGGTAAATGGAAGCGACTATTATCTATGATTTAGGATAAAAGCTGCGTCATCTCCATGGCAACGAGACCTGCGAATATGGTACTAAACAAAGATAGACATTCGGTACCTATCAGATTATGCAAAATGTATGTTATCTTTAAGTATTGAAAACTATATTTTTATTTGAAGGTTCAATTTAGACGTAGGGTCCATAATGATAAGACGCTCTGTTGCAACCTTTTTGCAGTAGAATCGGGAATTGCAACAATTGTTGCGATTGTTGAAATTATTGAAAAAAAAAACGTTTGAAATGTCCAACAGCTTTTGCAATAATAGCTTGCTTTTTTAAAATTTAGATTACAATTGTTACAAAAGTCGTTGAAATGGAATCATATTAAATCGCTTCGATCATTTTTCGCCAAAATTCTTTTTTCGGCTTGAACGTTATTGTGCATATGCAAAAATACACCATTTTAGGATTTATTTTTTTCTGCCAAAGCTGTTATTGTAAAAGCTGTTGGACATTTAAACCGCTTTTGCAATAATCCTAGAATTTGCAACAATTGTGGCAATTTCTGTTTTTATTTAAATACGGTTACAACAAAGCTCTGTTACAAATCGCCGTAGGACCTGAAGATTGTGACCTTTCTAGCAATGAGATTAATGTGTATGTGTGTCTAGTCTCTCCGCTCTTTTCCGCAAGTCTCAACTATTTATGCCGGATCAATACTGTCCATACTAGATAATTAATCTTAATAATAGCGATAGTATCCAATGCGTATACATAAATACAAGTATTATAATGTAGTAAGTCTAACGTCTCAATTATCTAGCGAAGATGATTTAGACGTTAGACTTACTACATTGTCATGCACCCACTAAACCAGAATCTGATGGTTACTGCAAACATCTAGACTGTTGAAACACCAGAAACTGATGGTTACTGCAAACATCTAAACTGATATAACACCTGAAACTGATGTTTACTGCAAACATCTAGACTGATGAAACACCTGAAACTGATGGTTACTGCAAATATCTAGACTGATGAAACACCAGAAACTGATGGTTACTGCAAACATCTAGACTGATGAAACACCAGAAACTGATGGTTACTGCAAACATCTAGACTGATGAAACACCAGAAACTGATGGTTACTGCAAACATCTAGACTGATGAAACACCAGAAACTGATGGTTACTGCCAACATCTAGACTGATGAAACACCTGAAACTGATTGTTACTGCAAACATCTAGACTGATGAAACACCTGAAACCGATGGTTACTGCAAACATCTAGACTGATGAAAGACCAGAAACTGATGGTAACTGCAAACATCTTAACTGATATAACACCAGAAACTGATGGTTACTGCAAACATCTAGACTGATGAAACACCTGAAACTGATGGTTACTGCAAACATCTAAACTGATATAACACCAGAACCGGATGGTTACTGCAAACATCTAGACTGATGAGACACCAGAAACTGATGGTTACTGCAAACATCTAGACTGATGAAACACCAGAAACTGATGGTAACTGCAAACATCTAAACTGATATAACACCAGAAACTGATGGTTACTGCAAACATCTAGACTGATGAAACACCTGAAACTGATGGTTACTGCAAACATCTAGACTGATGAAACACCTGAAACTGATTGTTACTGCAAACATCTAGACTGATCAAACACCAGAAACTGATGGTTACTGCAAACATCTAGACTGATGAAACACCAGAAACTGATGGTTACTGCAAACATCTAGATTGATGAAGCACCAGAAAATGGTGGTTACTGCAAACATCTAGACTGATGAAACACCAGAAACTGATGGTTACTGCAAACATCTAGACTGATCAAACACCAGAAACAGATGGTTACTGCAAACATCTAGACTGATGAAAAACCAGAAACTGATGGTTACTGCAAACATTTAGACTAATCAAACCCCAGAAACTGATGGTTATTGCAAACAACTAGACTGCTCAAACACCAGAAACTGATGGTTTCTGCAAACTTCTAGACTGATGAAACACCAAAAACTGATGGTTACTGCAAACATTTAGACTGATCAAACACCAGAAACTGATGGTTACTACAAACATCTAGACTGCTCAAACACCAGAAACTGATGGTTACTGCAAACATCTACACTGATCAAACACCAGAAACCGATGGTTACTGCAAACAGTTAGACTGATGAAACACCAGAAACTGATGGTTACTGCAAACAAATAGACTGATGAGACACATGAAACTGATGGTTACTGCAAACATCTAGACTGATGAAACACCTGAAACTGATTGTTACTGCAAACATATAAACTGATATAACACCTGAAACTGATGATTACTGCAAACATCTAGACTGATGAAACACCTGAAACTGATGGTTACTGCAAATATCTAGACTGATGAAACACCAGAAACTGATGGTTACTGCAAACATCTAGACTGATGAAACACCAGAAACTGATGGTTACTGCAAACATCTAGACTGATGAAACACCAGAAACTGATGGTTACTGCAAACATCTAGACTGATGAAACACCAGAAACTGATGGTTACTGCAAACATCTAGACTGATGAAACACCTGAAACTGATTGTTACTGCAAACATCTAGACTGATGAAACACCTGAAACCGATGGTTACTGCAAACATCTAGACTGATGAAACACCAGAAACTGATGGTAACTGCAAACATCTAAACTGATATAACACCAGAAACTGATGGTTACTGCAAACATCTAGACTGATGAAACACCTGAAACTGATGGTTACTGCAAACATCTAAACTGATATAACACCAGAACCCGATGGTTACTGCAAACATCTAGACTGATGAGACACCAGAAACTGATGGTTACTGCAAACATCTAGACTGATGAAACACCAGAAACTGATGGTAACTGCAAACATCTAAACTGATATAACACCAGAAACTGATGGTTACTGCAAACATCTAGACTGATGAAACACCTGAAACTGATGGTTACTGCAAACATCTAGACTGATGAAACACCTGAAACTGATTGGTACTGCAAACATCTAGACTGATCAAACACCAGAAACTGATGGTTACTGCAAACATCTAGACTGATGAAACACCAGAAACTGATGGTTACTGCAAACATCTAGATTGATGAAGCACCAGAAAATGGTGGTTACTGCAAACATCTAGACTGATGAAACACCAGAAACTGATGGTTACTGCAAACATCTAGACTGATCAAACACCAGAAACTGATGGTTACTGCAAACATCTAGACTGATGAAAAACCAGAAACTGATGGTTACTGCAAACATCTAGACTGATGAAACACCAGAAACTGATGGTTACTGCAAACATCTAGACTGATCAAACAGCAGAAACTGATGGTTACTGCAAACATCTAGACTGATGAAACACCAGAAACTGATGGTTACTGCAAACATTTAGACTAATCAAACCCCAGAAACTGATGGTTATTGCAAACAACTAGACTGCTCAAACACCAGAAACTGATAGTTACTGCAAACTTCTAGACTGATGAAACACCAGAAACTGGTGGTTACTGCAAACATTTAGACTGATCAAACACCAGAAACTGATGGTTACTGCAAACATCTAGACTGATCAAACACCAGAAACTGATGGTTACTGCAAACATCTACACTGATCAAACACCAGAAACCGATGGTTACTGCAAACATTTAGACTGATGAAACACCAGAAACTGATGGTTACTGCAAACAAATAGACTGATGAGACACATGAAACTGATGGTTACTGCAAACATCTAGACTGATGAAACACCTGAAACTGATTGTTACTGCAAACATCTAAACTGATATAACACCTGAAACTGATGATTACTGCAAACATCTAGACTGATGAAACACCTGAAACTGATGGTTACTGCAAATATCTAGACTGATGAAACACCAGAAACTGATGGTTACTGCAAACATCTAGACTGATGAAACACCAGAAACTGATGGTTACTGCAAACATCTAGACTGATGAAACACCAGAAACTGATGGTTACTGCAAACATCTAGACTGATGAAACACCTGAAACTGATTGTTACTGCAAACATCTAGACTGATCAAACACCAGAAACTGATGGTTACTGCAAACATCTAGACTGATGAAACACCAGAAACTGATGGTTACTGCAAACATCTAGATTGATGAAGCACCAGAAAATGGTGGTTACTGCAAACATCTAGACTGATGAAACACCAGAAACTGATGGTTACTGCAAACATCTAGACTGATCAAACACCAGAAACAGATGGTTACTGCAAACATCTAGACTGATGAAAAACCAGAAACTGATGGTTACTGCAAACATTTAGACTAATCAAACCCCAGAAACTGATGGTTATTGCAAACAACTAGACTGCTCAAACACCAGAAACTGATGGTTACTGCAAACTTCTAGACTGATGAAACACCAAAAACTGATGGTTACTGCAAACATTTAGACTGATCAAACACCAGAAACTGATGGTTACTACAAACATCTAGACTGCTCAAACACCAGAAACTGATGGTTACTGCAAACATCTACACTGATCAAACACCAGAAACCGATGGTTACTGCAAACATTTAGACTGATGAAACACCAGAAACTGATGGTTACTGCAAACAAATAGACTGATGAGACACATGAAACTGATGGTTACTGCAAACATCTAGACTGATGAAACACCTGAAACTGATTGTTACTGCAAACATATAAACTGATATAACACCTGAAACTGATGATTACTGCAAACATCTAGACTGATGAAACACCTGAAACTGATGGTTACTGCAAATATCTAGACTGATGAAACACCAGAAACTGATGGTTACTGCAAACATCTAGACTGATGAAACACCAGAAACTGATGGTTACTGCAAACATCTAGACTGATGAAACACCAGAAACTGATGGTTACTGCAAACATCTAGACTGATGAAACACCAGAAACTGATGGTTACTGCAAACATCTAGACTGATGAAACACCTGAAACTGATTGTTACTGCAAACATCTAGACTGATGAAACACCTGAAACCGATGGTTACTGCAAACATCTACACTGATCAAACACCAGAAACTGATGGTAACTGCAAACATCTAAACTGATATAACACCAGAAACTGATGGTTACTGCAAACATCTAGACTGATGAAACACCTGAAACTGATGGTTACTGCAAACATCTAAACTGATATAACACCAGAACTCGATGGTTACTGCAAACATCTAGACTGATGAGACACCAGAAACTGATGGTTACTGCAAACATCTAGACTGATGAAACACCAGAAACTGATGGTAACTGCAAACATCTAAACTGATATAACACCAGAAACTGATGGTTACTGCAAACATCTAGACTGATGAAACACCTGAAACTGATGGTTACTGCAAACATCTAGACTGATGAAACACCTGAAACTGATTGGTACTGCAAACATCTAGACTGATCAAACACCAGAAACTGATGGTTACTGCAAACATCTAGACTGATGAAACACCAGAAACTGATGGTTACTGCAAACATCTAGATTGATGAAGCACCAGAAAATGGTGGTTACTGCAAACATCTAGACTGATGAAACACCAGAAAACTGATGGTTACTGCAAACATCTAGACTGATCAAACACCAGAAACTGATGGTTACTGCAAACATCTAGACTGATGAAAAACCAGAAACTGATGGTTACTGCAAACATCTAGACTGATGAAACACCAGAAACTGATGGTTACTGCAAACATCTAGACTGATGAAAACCAGAAACGATGGTTACTGCAAACATCTAGACTGATCACACCAGAAACTGATGGTTACTGCAAACATCTAGACTGATGACACCAGAAACTGATGGTTACTGCAAACATCTAGACTGATGACAACACCAGAAACTGATGGTTACTGCAAACATAGACTGATCAAACACCAGAAACTGATGGTTACTGCAAACATCTAGACTGATGAAACACCAACGATGGTTACTGCAAACATTACACTGATCAAACACCAGAAACCGATGGTTACTGCAAACATTAGACTGATGAAACACCAGAAACTGGTTACTGCAAACATCTAGACTGATAAACACCAGAAACTGATGGTTACTGCAAACATCTAGACTGATGAAACACCTGAAACTGATGGTTACTGCAAACATAAACTGATAACACCAAACTGATTTACTGCAAACATCTAGACTGATGAACACCTGAAACTGATGGTTACTGCAAATCTAGACTGATGAAACACCAGAAACTGATGGTTACTGCAAACATCTAGACTGATGAAACACCAGAAACTGAAGGTTACTGCAAACATCTAGACTGATGAAACACCAGAAACTGATGGTTACTGCAAACATCTAGACTGATGAAACACCAGAAACTGATGGTTACTGCAAACATCTAGACTGATGAAACACCTGAAACTGATTGTTACTGCAAACATCTAGACTGATGAAACACCTGAAACCGATGGTTACTGCAAACATTTAGACTGATGAAACACCAGAAACTGATGGTAACTGCAAACATCTAAACTGATATAACACCAGAAACTGATGGTTACTGCAAACATCTAGACTGATGAAACACCTGAAACTGATGGTTACTGCAAACATCTAAACTGATATAACACCAGAACCCGATGGTTACTGCAAACATCTAGACTGATGAGACACCAGAAACTGATGGTTACTGCAAACATCTAGACTGATGAAACACCAGAAACTGATGGTAACTGCAAACATCTAAACTGATATAACACCAGAAACTGATGGTTACTGCAAACATCTAGATTGATGAAGCACCAGAAAATGGTGGTTACTGCAAACATCTAGACTGATGAAACACCAGAAACTGATGGTTACTGCAAACATCTAGACTGATGAAACACCTGAAACTGATGGTTACTGCAAACATCTAGACTGATGAAACACCTGAAACTGATTGGTACTGCAAACATCTAGACTGATCAAACACCAGAAACTGATGGTTACTGCAAACATCTAGACTGATGAAACACCAGAAACTGATGGTTACTGCAAACATCTAGATTGATGAAGCACCAGAAAATGGTGGTTACTGCAAACATCTAGACTGATGAAACACCAGAAACTGATGGTTACTGCAAACATCTAGACTGATCAAACACCAGAAACTGATGGTTACTGCAAACATCTAGACTGATGAAAAACCAGAAACTGATGGTTACTGCAAACATCTAGACTGATGAAACACCAGAAACTGATGGTTACTGCAAACATCTAGACTGATCAAACACCAGAAACTGATGGTTACTGCAAACATCTAGACTGATGAAAAACCAGAAACTGATGGTTACTGCAAACATTTAGACTAATCAAACCCCAGAAACTGATGGTTATTGCAAACAACTAGACTGCTCAAACACCAGAAACTGATGGTTACTGCAAACTTCTAGACTGATGAAACACCAGAAACTGGTGGTTACTGCAAACATTTAGACTGATCAAACACCAGAAACTGATGGTTACTGCAAACATCTAGACTGATCAAACACCAGAAACTGATGGTTACTGCAAACATCTACACTGATCAAACACCAGAAACCGATGGTTACTGCAAACATTTAGACTGATGAAACACCAGAAACTGATGGTTACTGCAAACAAATAGACTGATGAGACACATGAAACTGATGGTTACTGCAAACATCTAGACTGATGAAACACCTGAAACTGATTGTTACTGCAAACATCTAAACTGATATAACACCTGAAACTGATGATTACTGCAAACATCTAGACTGATGAAACACCTGAAACTGATGGTTACTGCAAATATCTAGACTGATGAAACACCAGAAACTGATGGTTACTGCAAACATCTAGACTGATGAAACACCAGAAACTGAAGGTTACTGCAAACATCTAGACTGATGAAACACCAGAAACTGATGGTTACTGCAAACATCTAGACTGATGAAACACCAGAAACTGATGGTTACTGCAAACATCTAGACTGATGAAACACCTGAAACTGATTGTTACTGCAAACATCTAGACTGATGAAACACCTGAAACCGATGGTTACTGCAAACATTTAGACTGATGAAACACCAGAAACTGATGGTAACTGCAAACATCTAAACTGATATAACACCAGAAACTGATGGTTACTGCAAACATCTAGACTGATGAAACACCTGAAACTGATGGTTACTGCAAACATCTAAACTGATATAACACCAGAACCCGATGGTTACTGCAAACATCTAGACTGATGAGACACCAGAAACTGGTGGTTACTGCAAACATCTAGACTGATGAAACACCAGAAACTGATGGTAACTGCAAACATCTAAACTGATATAACACCAGAAACTGATGGTTACTGCAAACATCTAGACTGATGAAACACCTGAAACTGATGGTTACTGCAAACATCTAGACTGATGAAACACCTGAAACTGATGGTACATGCAAACATCTAGACTGATCAAACACCAGAAACTGATGGTTACTGCAAACATCTACACTGATCAAACACCAGAAACCGATGGTTACTGCAAACATTTAGACTGATGAAACACCAGAAACTGATGGTTACTGCAAACATTTAGACTGATGAGACACATGAAACTGGTGGTAACTGCAAACATCTAGACTGATCAAACACCAGAAACAGATGGTTACTGCAAACATCTAGACTGATGAGACACCAGAAACTGATGGTTACTGCAAAATTCTAGACTGATGAAACACCAGAAACTGGTGGTTACTGCAAACATCTAAACTGATATAACACCTGAAACTGATGGTAAATGCAAACATCTAGACTGATGAAACACCTGAAACTGATGGTAACTGCAAACATCTAGACTGATCAAACACCAGAAACTGATGGTTACTGCAAACATTTAGACTGATGAGACACATGAAACTGGTGGTAACTGCAAACATCTAGACTGATCAAACACCAGAAACTGATGGTTACTGCAAACATCTAGACTGATGAAAAACCAGAAACTGATGGTTACTGCAAACATTTAGACTAATCAAACCCCAGAAACTGATGGTTATTGCAAACAACTAGACTGCTCAAACACCAGAAACTGATGGTTACTGCAAACTTCTAGACTGATGAAACACCAGAAACTGATGGTTACTGCAAACATTTAGACTGATCAAACACCAGAAACTGATGGTTACTGCAAACATCTAGACTGCTCAAACACCAGAAACTGATGGTTACTGCAAACATCTACACTGATCAAATACCATAAACCGATGGTTACTGCAAACATTTAGACTGATGAAACACCAGAAACTGATGGTTACTGCAAACATTTAGACTGATGAGACACATGAAACTGGTGGTAACTGCAAACATCTAGACTGATGAAACACCAGAAACTGATGGTTACTGCAAACATCTAGACTGATGAGACACCAGAAACTGATGGTAACTGCAAACATTCAGACTGATCAAACACCAGAAACTGATGGTTACTGCAAACATCTAGACTGATGAGACACCAGAAACTGATGGTTACTGCAAAATTCTAGACTGATGAAACACCAGAAACTGGTGGTTACTGCAAACATGAAAACTGATATAACACCTGAAACTGATGGTTACTGCAAACATCTAGACTGATGAAACACCTGAAACTGATGGTTACTGCAAACATCTAGACTGATGAAACACCTGAAACTGATTGTTACTGCAAACATCTAGACTGATCAAACACCAGAAACTGATGGTTACTGCAAACATATAGACTGATCAAACACCTGAAACTGATTGTTACTGCAAACATCTAGACTGATCAAACACCAGAAACGGATGGTTACTGCAAACATCTAGACTGATGAAACACCTGAAACTGATTGTTACTGCAAACATCTAGACTGATCAAACACCAGAAACTGATGGTTACTGCAAACATCTAGACTGATGAAACACCAGAAACTGATGGTTACTGCAAACATCTAGACTGATGAAACACCAGAAACTGATGGTTACTGCAAACATTTAGACTGATGAAACACCTGAAACTGATGGTTACTGCAAACATTCAGACTGATCAAACACCAGAAACTGATGGTTACTGCAAACATCTAGGCTGATGAAACACCTGAAACTGATTGTTACTGCAAACATCTGGACTGATCAAACACCAGAAACTGATGGTTACTGCAACCATTTAGACTGATGAAACACCTGAAACTGATGGTTATTGCAAACATCTAGACTGATCAAACACCAGAAACTGATGGTTACTGCAAACATCTAGACTGATCAAACACCAGAAACTGATGGTTACTGCAAACATCTAGACTGATGAAACACCAGAAAATGGTAGTTGTTGCAAACATCTAGACTGATGAAACACCAGAAACCGATGTTTACTGCAAACATTTAGACTAATCAAACCCCAGAAACTGATGGTTATTGCAAACATCTAGACTGATCAAACACCAGAAACTGATGGTTACTGCAAACATCTAGACTGATGAGACACCAGAAACTGATGGTTACTGCAAACATCTAGACTGATGAAACACCAGAAACTGGTGGTTACTGCAAACATCTACACTGATCAAACACCAGAAACAGATGGTTACTGCAAACATTTAGACTGATGAAACACCAGAAACTGATGGTTACTGCAAACATTTAGACTGATGAGACACATGAAACTGGTGGTAACTGCAAACATCTAGACTGATCAAACACCAGAAACAGATGGTTACTGCAAACATCTAGACTGATGAGACACCAGAAACTGATGGTTACTGCAAAATTCTAGACTGATGAAACACCAGAAACTGGTGGTTACTGCAAACATCTAAACTGATATAACACCTGAAACTGATGGTAAATGCAAACATCTAGACTGATGAAACACCTGAAACTGATGGTAACTGCAAACATCTAGACTGATCAAACACCAGAAACTGATGGTTACTGCAAACATTTAGCATGATGAGACACATGAAACTGGTGGTAACTGCAAACATCTAGACTGATCAAACACCAGAAACTGATGGTTACTGCAAACATTTAGACTGATGAGACACATGAAACTGGTGGTAACTGCAAACATCTAGACTGATCAAACACCAGAAACTGATGGTTACTGCAAACATTTAGACTGATGAGACACATGAAACTGGTGGTAACTGCAAACATCTAGACTGATCAAACACCAGAAACAGATGGTTACTGCAAACATTTAGACTGATGAGACACATGAAACTGGTGGTTACTGCAAACATCTAGACTGATCAAACACCAGAAACAGATGGTTACTGCAAACATTTAGACTGATGAAACACCAGAAACTGATGGTTACTGCAATCATCTAGACTGCTCAAACACCAGAAACTGATGGTTACTGCAAACATCTGGACTGATCAAACACCAGAAACAGATGGTTACTGCAAACATTTAGACTGATGAAACACCAGAAACAGATGGTTGCTGCAAACATCTAGACTGATGAGACACCAGAAACTGATGGTTACTGCAAACATGTAGACTGATGATACACATGAAACTGGTGGTAACTGCAAACATCTAGACTGATCAAACACCAGAACCTGATGGTTAATGCAAACATATAGACTGATGAGACACCAGAAACTGATGGTAACTGCAAACATATAGACTGATCAAACACCAGAACCCGATGGTTACTGCAAACATATAGACTGATGAGACACCAGAAACTGATGGTAACTGCAAACATATAGACTGATCAAACACCAGAAACAGATGGTTACTGCAAACATATAGACTGATGAGACACCAGAAACTGATGGTTACTGCAAACATTTAGACTGATGAAACACCAGAAACTGGTGGTAACTGGAAACATCTAGACTGATCAAACACCAGAACCTGATGGTTACTGCAAACATATAGACTGATCAAACACCAGAACCTGATGGTTACTGCAAACATCTAGACTGATGAGACACATGAAACTGGTGGTAACTGCAAACATCTAGACTGATGAAACACCAGAAACTGATGGTAACTGCAAACATATAGACTGATCAAACACCAGAGCCTGATGGTTACTGCAAACATCTAGACTGATGAGACACCAGAAACTGATGGTAACTGCAAACATCTAGACTGATCAAAACCAGAAAATGGTGGTTACTGCAAACATCTAGGCTGATCAAACACCAGAAACTGATGGTTACTGCAAACATCTGGACTGATCAAACACCAGAACCTGATGATTACTGCAAACATCTAGGCTGATCAAACACCAGAAACTGATGGTTACTGCAAACATCTAGAATTTGTCATGGAATTTTGATTTATTTAAATTGAAACTGTTAAATTTAATTGTTTGTTTACACAGATTATTAACAAATCACTTAAATTTCCTGGTAAAAAACATATGATTTATGAAAACATTTTGCAATTGACTATTTTGCGAAATATGTCAAGCTTATTACAAACTGTACTTTTAAGAACGCAGCGAACAATAATGCGATGGTGGTGAAAGAAATTTGTGATAAGGCAGTTATTGCCGAGAAGTTATGAATGCAGCCATTGCACTTTATAAAAAAAAACCCTCAAAAATGGCAGATTTTTCACACAGTGTACATGTATGTAAAGATCGTTTTAAAGTGGTCTTGTCAATGTAATAATATGGGTACAACCTGTAATTTTGACCGAATTCTGACTGTTTTAATATTCATCCGAGTTTCAATTGCGTCAAATCTCTAAGTAATCGAAAAGTTAGTTTCGACAGATACGCCGATTAAACTACAAAGACTTGTTTGTTTATGAACAAGTGTCGTTGTTATGTCTAATAAGTGAGTACTGTTGTATCCTGGCCGGATTGTAAAGATGCATTAATCGATTCAATATCAAAAGATTTATAACGAGGGACGTGCTTCAACCTGTTATTCGCGACAGCTTAGACATGAATGTGGCCATTCATGTTTTAATAACGTTACATTTTTTCTGTTTTATGACATCAAAATGTTTGTTTGTTTGTTTATTTGGTTTATCGTCCCACCATCAATATTTCAGTTATCTGGAGACGATCTCCACTTAAAGCAGATATAGTGTTGCCTTCACTGTGTATAGCATGCTGTGAACACCTGGCATGATACCACACCCAGTCACATTATCCTGATACCGGACCAACCAGTCGTTGTACTACCCTTATATTTGCTTGAGCGTTAGCAAGGGAGCTATACCACTACCATTTTAACGACTTTGGTATGTCGCGGCCCGGGATCGAACCCGGGGCCTCCCGTACCTGGAGCCGACGCTCTACCGATTGCGCAATTAGGTCCGGTACATCAAAATGTAAATTAAGTTATACGTCAATACCGGAACAGTTTAGTTTCAAATAGATTTGTTGTTTTTCACTCTTGGTTTGTTAAACTTCTTAGGAAGTGCTAGGTTATAACTCTGTAAATCAGATTAGAAAGCCCAATTGCTGTTATACGAGTATCTGTGTACCGGTGGTTGAACGAATATAGTTTCGTCGATCTTCTATAACAGTTTGAAATCTGAATAATGATCATAATTGGTTCAATTGAAGCTATTAAAAATAATTTAGTTGTTTGTTTACACATATCATTTAAATTTCCTGATAAAACATATGATTTATAAACTCATTTTGCAATAAACGTATTAAAGTGTACCGGTGGTTGAACGAATATAGTTTTGTGTCGTCGATCTTCAATAATAGTTTTAAATCTGAATAATGATCATGGTTTTACGTAATGATTGTTTAAAGTCAAATGAGACTTGAAATTATGCATCTTGAAATCTATGTATTATGCTTTTAAAATTCTTAATAACGTTATTTAGACATTCTTTGCGAATGTGACATACTCAGTCACCTTCTAAGCAGATAACACTACCATTCCAAACGAGTCTGGCAGGCGAGCAAACAAGGCAGACAGTCCTGGCTCTAAATATAACCATCTGTAAAAGTTCGATCAGAAAATGTATTTAAACTGTCGTCAAAACATACGACCGATTTGGGATCATCAAACAGTATGTATATGATTTCGGATGAGGTAAAACATTTTTAATTTGAAGTATTCTTCAAAAAATAAATTATTACAAAAGTGAAACAGAATTTAAAATTAAATTTAAGCTAATTATGTTTTCCTTTTTAAAATGTATGCTTTGATACAAGTACTGCTTTATAAACGGACATTATAACACGTGTTTCATCACTTGGCGTTTTATATTAATAAAACATCTTTCCGATGGCATCACAGAGAAAATGTCCGTAATTTCCCAATAATAATTGTTAATATACCTTATAGAACCAGTATTGTCTTATGTAACTTCCGGATCAATAGTTTGTCCATCGAGTCAGTGAAAGCATCGCGAAACAACTTAATCATGGAGAATCGGAGTTTTGTCCTCATCCGTTTACTGTACTCTCTTGCACTGAGTGAGGCACATTCATCGTGCAAAATTGAACGATGTCTACAACGAGTAAGTTTGTACTGATTGTGTTTTAGTATGTCTGCCCTGGTAAATATTCTCGACTGTTTTTGTATAACACAATATCAGCAAATTATAGTTGGAATTTGTACATATTTTAAGGACTAGTTGTGTCATAAAAGTTATATCGAGTTCGTGAATGTATATAACGATTATAATTATCTTCAGTTCTTTACCTTTATTTCCGCTAATAATGGTGGCAATGGTAACAAGTGCAGACAATATCCAAAGAGAATATATGAAAAATATTAAATAAGTCAAGAAGATAAATGTCATTGAGGTACAAAAAATATGTGGTTATATTTAAGCAATTAAAAAATATATAAGTTCTTGCATTAATATAAATCGGTATGAAATTATGTAACGATTGTAGGTACACAGTCAAGTCCATAACGTACTTATTGCTTGTCAATACTTTTATTTTAGGTTTATGTTCTACTAATATTTAGAATTGATTTACCCTAGACTATGTCACAAAGAACGTTTTCGTGCGGCATTGTAATTACCTGGCTATCAGTGTTAATGTCTATCTCTATCGTGTCTAACGTCACGGCAAAGAGACCGCCGTTTTTATTCTTTTGCTGCATGGTCCGAAATGTCATGTTAATGCTCGTATCGGAGACACAATTGAAAGGCTGTAAACTGATATTTGGTACTTTACAATAAAGTCATGTTTTAAGAGCTCTCCAAAACACACACAATTACAACTTTGGAAACTAGTGGCTTACAGTGGCGCCAGTACTTAAGTCCTCATCTGTAAGAATCAGCTGTTTTTGCTCTAAATCCTTATTGTTCGACGGAATTATCTTAATGTTGGTTTCTACTGTCTTCGATACGTCATAGATTTCGGGGCAAAAAAAAGCCTCTCTAGTGAAGATGTTCATGTTGTGTGTGCATACTTTCTTTCAAATGAGAACAAAACATAGGCGCATGAAACATGTATAATTGGAAAGATTGTTACACGGCCATATTTCTAAATGTAGAGATTTAGTGTTTAGACAGGACTTTGTGTAAGATAATAGCTTTCGCAGAATGTTTGAGTATGGTTTTCTAAACTTCAACATGGAGATGTACGTATATGATTTGATTTTATCCCAATATATCATCGTATTCTTTAGGTCACATAAGGTAAGATTCTTCCATAATTTACTCAGAACCAATCCAGTACAATCGATATGATGATCACGACATAAAGAAAGCAAGAGGTAATAATGTTTAAGCCATATGGACTTTGTTATGGAAAATATTTCCCTTCAAGTTGATTATTTAACAAAGGTAGACAGACATTTTGCCTCTTTATTTATTGAAGACCGTTGATATATTTGTATCTGTGCTGCGGTGCTTGATTATCTTATTAAATTTAACAAGAGCGTCGACTCCAGGTACGGGAGGCCACGGGTTCGATCCCGGGCCGCGACATACCAAAGTCGTTAAAATGGTGGTGGTATAGCTCCCTTGCTAGCGCTCAAGCAAATATAAGGGTAGTTCCACGACTGGTTGGCCCGGTGTCAGGATAATGTGACTGGGTGTGGTATCATGCCAGGTGTCCACGGCATGCTATACACAGTGAAGGCAGAACTATATCTGCTTCAAGTGGACACCGTCTCCAGGTAACTGAAATACTGATGGTGGGACGTTAAACCTAATAAACAAACAAACATTTAACAAGTAAAGCAGCAGTGTTGTACTGTGAAACATGCGTATAAGAGTCTATCATTCTACAATGTCTTCACACATCCTGAACCAAACTTTCAAAAGACTCTGGGAGACGTAAGGCTTGGAAGACGATGATCTAACCAAGGACTTCAATATTCCTGCTATAACAATTGGATGATCTCTGGAATTACTGTAGCTTTTCTAGCTAGTTTATTGATCTGCCAAAAGGTCAGTAATGACATTGATATCAAAAGCCAAGATTTGGGCAATAATTGATTATTCCATTTGTTACCAGTAGTGAAGCATCATCAGATAATGGTGTGATAATTTTTGATAGCATCGTTATTATTTCCCTAGCGCAACACTACTTTGACCCTTTACAATTTAATCACGCAGATTTTAGCTCATATAACGATGCAATAACTGATCCTCGTTGTACTGTATAAACAGCAACACATGCGATAAAAGAGAGGTCAATGACTAAACACAGTGTTTGATATACCAAAGAAGTAGTTGTGTTGAGCAAAATCACGAGTTTTGTTTTCTTCTCCAGAAAGCAGTTTACGCCTTGAAATTTGTGGATCTGGCGTGCATTGTCTTTGAAAGTTCGGTATAAAGAAGCCTGTTTGCCGAACTAACTATATGGCTAGTGCATTTTCAACCACGCTCATGCACTTACACTGTATCATATGTAAAAGACTTACAATTAGGTCGTACTCCTTAATCCGCTACAATTTGATATTGTTTGAATATAACTGCATATTAATACTTATTATTAATTGTAAACAAATCAACATTGTTCATAGCATTTGAGGAGTTTCAAAAAATATATGTTCATTGCACTGTTTAACAATGAGGATGTTACTTATCTGGGCACTCAATTACTTTGTCCAATTTCGATTCATATTTAATAGCATCGTTCTAAGGTCTTTCAATTCATGTTTGACAACTGTAAAATGATTTTTGACATTTGTAACTAAATAAAACGTCATTTATAGCATTTTATTGTTGTTGTTTTTTTCGGGCGACTTTAAGAACAATTTAGGTTTTTAATTTCGTTTTCGTGTTAAAGTTCCTGCTGCTCTTGCCTATATTCAGACACTATCCAAGATCGGGTAAAATGTGTTGTTCATTATTTCATGTCGAAGTTTTAATCTCACTATTTGTAAGTTAAGAAGTTAATAAAATAGTACAACAAAACATATCAAATATAAACCACGATTTAGAAAATTGTGTGTTGGTTACTCATCCGAAAATAAAAATTCATTAGTTTACAATGCGATTACATTTGCAAATCGGTAAAATGTATTGATTAATAATGAAATGACTACATCTACAATGATAATCAGTGTCAGTGTACATTATTATTGTCTGTTTGCAGACGAGTCAGAATAACCGGCTCCATAGGTATATGCAATAGTCTTAGCAATGCATCAATTCTAGACAGAATGAACAGTCGGTGGGAAGCATTTAAAGTACTATGGTCACGGTATACTTTCAAAGACGGCTGAAAATAAAACGTTCTACACAAAGACGGCGATGCATGTGTTTACACAAACAGTTTTAATGATTTTAGTAAACGTGTATTTGCACAATTAATAAATAATTATATCATGGAAGGTCAAGCGCCATTTTATAGAGGTGACTAAAATCTAGAGACGTCAGTGCTAATAGAATAATAATAATAGAATTATTATTTATCCCCCGACTGTTCGTTTTGTCTAGAATTGATGCATTGCTATAATGGATCTTTTGGAAACTCACCGTAGCAGAGAAATCCCAATGATTCGACTAATAGCAAGGGAAATCATTGCGGAGAGGATTCTCGTTGGTGTTCTAGAGTAATCTTCCTTCGAGGCAATACGTCGTTTCTTCTTTAGCTTTTAAATTTGTTTTTTTTTACCTTGTGTTAAAAAACGGCAACGCTGTACATTTTGAAATTAAATATACACAATAAAAATGCTATCGAAAGAAGTCAGGGACACTTAAAGAGATCCTATACTATCATAGATAGTTAGATAGATAGTTTATTCAAACAATCCAGAAGGTCGTAGACCCATGAGGACAATAGATACATGGCAGAACAGTTACAACACAAACGTGAAACGATATAATACACATTACATAATGTTAACAATAAAGTGATAAAATAAGTAAACAGTAATAATAAGTATGCTATATTTAGACTATCCATGAGTCAGAATTGGTTTAATTTGTCGTAATTCTTAATCAAGCTTATCATCGCAAATAAATAAAACTCTATTCCATATGTTGTTATGACTCTTGGCAAAATGTTAAGCCAACAAAGAAAAGAAAGAATATAACTAATTTTTTATATAACTTGAGCATCCTTTTGATGTTGACAAATAATAAAAACGCTATAAATACTGCTCATTAAAAGGAAACCCACAACACCAATACGAATTTAATTATTTGCTATATTATGCTTATATAAAAGTTAGAAAAAATTCCACGCTGGACAGCCTTTTCCACATATATAAAAATGTGTATATATAGTCTAGTATTGTATATTTATAAATATATCGTTGTATATAATCATTGACTCATTAATAATTATAAGTGTTTGTGTTTTCCATCTAAGTTTGCCTTGTTCGAAACGAAAGTACAAGACAATCATATGGAAAACAAATGCCACGTTTCGTGCAGATAAACGAAGCACTTAACTTATACATCATGAACATAATAAAATATGACAATTAAAATATTTAGTTCAATGCAAACCGTGTTGTTGTACATATTATTTCACATGTGTAAGTGTAAAATGTCATTTTAAAGCGATACAGTACGATTTAAGACAGCTACATTATCTTATATACATAATATTATTCCTTATTTCAAAAGCTTCTTTAACATAGACAGAAAGGTTTTTCAGGATTCTTATCGATTCTGTATTTATTAATTCAGTAAACTTAAACATGTTAGGTCTTTTCCAATAGTATGCAGGTAAACGTTGTTTTCGTACATTTGCATATAACTGACATTCCATGACAAAATGATACTCATCTTCTAAAATATTACACGTTGTACATAAACGCTCATTGATAGGGATACTTACAGGTCTGTGCCATCTACCAACTTCAATACATAATCTATGTGACACAAGTCTAAGTCTAGAAAGACTAATTCTATATTTTGATACATTTAACAAATCTAAATATGGTTGAAATCTAAAACAGGCAATATGTTTGTAAAAAACAGCTCTACTTGACAAATCTAGTCTACTTCTCCAATTTTGAAGAAACTGGTCTTTAATTCTTTGCATTATTAGACTTAAGAACAACTTATTATTTCCAACAGATTGATGATACCAAGCATCAGCAAAACCAAGAGCAAAAAGCAAATCTCTCAACAATGAGCACCAGTTTTTTGTATTAGGTTTATCTAAAATATCCTGATAAAGCATATTATATACAATTTTGATATATTTTTTATTATCAGACTGTAATATTTTCAGCCAGAATTTTACAAGTGCATAATATCGAGTATTTTGAAGAGGCATCCTACCAAGCTCACCATACACAAAATCATTCTGGGTGTTCTTCTTAACACCTAAGAGTTGTTTACAGAATTGTACATGTAATCGTTCAACAGCTTTACCAGGATGGAATCCCCACACTTCACAACCATAATTTAAAATAGGCAAAACTAGTTTATCAAATAATTCAAGTTTGTGTCTTATATTTATATATGTAAATTTATGTAAATATTTATTCATTTTAAATAATGCTTTAAGTGATTGTCCTGCAAGTGTACATTGGGCTTCAGAAAAAGAACCGCCCGTTGAAAATACTAATCCTAAATATACAAATTTGCTAACTATTTCTAAATCGTGTACACCATAGTGAAAAGACATATTTTCGCGCAGTCTACCACCCTTTCTAAATATAAGTATTTTAGTTTTTTTGACATTGACAGTTAATTTCCAACGTTGACAATAGTCACACAATAGATTCAAACTAGTCTGCAATTCATCACTAGTGTTGGCAAAAATGACAATGTCATCGGCGTAGAGTATAAGGAACATTTTAAACATGTTAACATCTATACCTTCTACACCATTTACAACAAATATATTTTCAATATCATTTACAAACATAGCAAAAAGAAAAGGCGATAAACATTCGCCTTGTCTAACTCCTAAACAACATTCAAAACTATCACTTAATTGGTTAAGATATTTGACTCTTGATTTAACATTATTATACATAGATTGTATAATATTTAACATATTACCTCTGATACCAATATGTACTAATTTCATCCACAAATTTTCACGAACTACATAATCAAATGCTTTGCTAAAATCAATAAAAGCACAGTACAGCTTTTTATTACTATTAATCATGTGACTAACTAAACCATGTAACACAAAAAGATTATCAGTTGTGCCCATATTTGATCTAAAACCTGCCTGGGCTTCTATATAAACACCATATTTTTCAGCCCAATCAGTTAATCTATTGTTTAACAATCGTGTAAATAATTTACCTAAAGTACTAAGTAGCGTTATGCCTCTATAATTGTCTACATCATGTATATTTCCTTTCTTATGTAAAGGTACAACAAAACCTTCGGACCAGGCTTCAGGAAAGTATCCAATATTAAATATTTTGTTAAACAAACATAGTAAATAAGGCATCATAATATCTATACCGTGTACAAAAAGTTCATTAATATACAAGTCAGGTCCACCTGACTTGTTAGACTTAAGTTGTTTAACAGATTTCATTAACTCATCGTGTGTAAAAGGTATATTAAGTTCGTCAAACATAATAGTGAACTCGTTATTTTCATAACGATTCATAAAATATAAAACATCATCATCAGGCGTAAAAAATCTATCTTCAGGGTTGTTAACAGCTTTAAAATAATGTTCAAATGAATCAAGAGAAATATTAGCATCTTTAATTCCTGCTGAAGATTTAAGCATTCTCCAATATAATTTTGCGTTTTTTGTTCTAGCAGCCATTAGTTTATTCGTCTCACACTTATCATAGTTAAGCTTTGCCTTACGCACACATGCTTTATAATCAGAACGTTTTTGCACCATATTAATTCTATTAACATCAGATGAGTCATGTCTATACACATTTAATGCTGAGTAAAATATCCTACGTTTATCATCACACTCAATAGTAAACCAACTACATGTATCATCACTTACAGCACTGTTACATTTGCTAATATTGCGTTTGAACAAAGGGGAGGCCACTCCGTCAATAGCATCAGACAATTCAGTGATACAATTCTCAATGTCAAATTCATGCATACACGAGTCAACATGGTTCTTAAAAGTATTCAATATAGATATAGTTTCATCTGCTGATAAACGTTCTTTGTATACACTTATTTTGTCTTTATCCCATACATACTTCATGACTACATCATTATAAGATTTATCATCACCTGTATTTATACAACATGGACGTGTAAAGGCAAAAGAAAATTCAACTAAACAATGATCAGATAATATGTTCGGATCATGTACATAAAAGGACTCAATACATGGAAACAAGTTTTGACTGGTCATGACATAATCCACTACACTCGACCCTCGCCTACCAACATACGTATATCGACCAATGCCTTGATCCGTGCTGACTCGACCATTTAAAATACGCAGACCAGTCTGTTTACATAAGTCCAATAAAAGAACACCGTTATTATTTAAACGACTACAATCTTGTGAATATCTGTTCAAATTAACATCAATAGAATAATCATCAGGCAAAATATCATGTATCAATATATCATTAGGCACAAAGTCGGGTAAATTTGACGTATGCGAGTTAAGATCGCCACATAGAATAAAATTAAAGCCATCTTCATATTTAGAGTCAATACTGACAATAAATTCCAATAATCTATCAAAAGTATGCGTATCAATCAACGCCTGTCTACAACTATTCTCAGGCACAACATAACACAAACAAACAAATAAATCTTTTAGTAAGCCTAAACATTCGCCTTTTAATTTTATACATATAATATCGTCTTCGCTTTTAAAAACGAATGTGTCATTTGAGACATAACTATTTCTTAAATAAATCACTATCCCACCCGATGCACGCTTACTTTGTGAAGGATTTTCAGCTCTGTGTAAAACATAGCATTCAAAATTGTCAACAGATAAATCACTATATTCGTTAGCCCAGGTTTCGGTCAAAAGAACTATATCGTGTTCATCAAAAATTTTCTTTAATTCGGGAGATACAAGTTTGTTAGTTCGTTTTGTACATAAGCCCTGTATATTTAACAGTGCACAACGAAGCGAGACCTTCTCTTCGCCTTCCTAGTGTCCCAGCTTTTGACCCGCTGTCTGCTCTACGTCGCTCTGCGGGGGCGGCGGATCACACTGGTTTACCTGTGTCTCATGGGATGAGTTGCTATTTTTAGAACCAGGGAAAACCTGATTCTCACCTGTTACAATATGTTTGTTTACATTGTCATCGCTGGTATTTTGCCTACTTTTGGATACACTGTTTTTACGAACATATGGTCGAGCAGAGTTTGAACGTTTCTCGGACCTGGCAGTCGCACGTGCGATGCGCGAACGACCTCGCACAGGGGATTCCACGGTTTTCGGTGCAGTATTTTCAGATGGAGCACATGCTGTTTGCGAATCAGTGTAAATTGTTTTGGCATGAGTGATATTGTCTGAGGACTGTGTGTTTGAAATCAATGATGTAGTGCTTGGTGTTGTGCATTGTACTGGATTTATAATTTGTGGTACACTATTAGCTTGGGCTCCTGTACGAGATTCCGGACAACTTGTGAGAGACTGTGTTGGTGCGTATGTGGGATTTGTGCAATATACCATTTGGACAGGCTGCATCGGACTTGGAAAAAATGCTGGCGTTTGTGCTAAAGTGCCTACTTGTTGTTGGAATGATTGTACTGGATAATACATTGGGTGTGAGCTGGGTTGAGAACTTCCGTTGAGCACCGGAGGACACTGTTGCAATGACTTCATCAAGATGGGCGAACTGGTCGTCGCCGCCACCTCCTGAGGTAGGTTCCGCTGTATTGGTGTTGGCGTTGCATTGCTCACCCTTTGTGCACTGTTCATAGGCATTTGCATGTCCATAGCTTCGCCTTCAGGGGGTGGGGTGGCCTGCAGTGACGTGTAGGTGTGGGGAGTGCGGGTGTGGACCGGCGTATCTCGCACTATTGTATCTAAGTGCTGTAGTCTATTTGCGCTTACATACTTTGTCCAATCAGGCATTGCATCCTTGACAACGCGTCCATTTTTAATAACCTTTGCTGGGTAAACGATTTGTATTTTTGAATCCCGCTCGGTGTTGCGCAACTCCTTATAAAAAGGCCACAATGAGCGTCTAGCATCTGCTATTTCCTTCGTAAAATCAAAGTCAACAGAGAAGCCGGTGCCTTTCAGCATTTTCACTCTGCCCATAATCGTCTCGATGTCATCATAATCTCTAAAGAGAACGATAATGGGACGGCGCTGAAATTGCTTTGTTGTGTCAGGTCTGCCTAGCCTGTGGGCTCGGGCGAGATACACATCCCTGGGGTCCATATCTAAGTGGTTGGACAAAAAGTCACGAATAAGCTCAAAGCAGTTTTCGCCCCTATTCTCTGAGAATCCTCTGAAAATGAGGTTGTTTCTTCTGGACCTCGCCTCGATGTCGATTGATTTGTAGGCCAAGGATTTCATAAAGTCAGTTTGTGTGTTAGTTACCTGTATCACCTGGCCCAGTGTTTTGTCAATACCTGAGATTGTTTTCTCAAACATCTGTAATCCACGGTTACAATTCACTTGTTCATTTCTGATTACACGTAGTTCGTCGAACATGTATGTAAGTTTGTTGTCCATAGATGAATGAATAAAATCGTGTCTGGAAATGTTCATATTATCCATTGTTAATTTACTCGATGACTCTTCCCGCCCTTGGAAAATTTCAAATCGATTCTGAGTTGGCACAGAAAAGTTCATTTTCACAGTATAATCCTGTATTTTATGTCTTAATATTCCACTTTTCACTAGCTATGATGTTTGAATAGATATTGTGACTATATACACAAATATTTATCAAATATTTATCAAGATTTTGTGCTAAAACTTTATTTTTTATCGAGAGCTACAAAATTGTCCGTACACTGTCCACCATTTTTAATCCGATGAGCAGAAAATCATATACACTTATATCTCACTGAATACAGGTATTATTTATTCTTATACATAATGGTACGTTTATCAACTTAGTATCACACACCTGATAAAATATCTATATTGTTCAAAGAAGACCAATTATTATACTAGAACACCTTATACCTGTACAGATTTAACCAGTGTAATATTGTCTCCATAGTTGTACTTTAGTGTGAGGTATTGTCACAAGTTTTTCGTCACTTGTACATTTAACAGACATGTGTTACTGTTATGTACAATAGTACACCAGCGTTTAAGGTTACGCTAGTCAGGTTAAGGGTTGTTTACCGTTGTGGTTTTGATGACGTAGCATTCGCGTAACTGCTAGAAGAAAAGGATCATGCTAGAAAGTTCAATTGTTTATTTTTAACTGGTCTTCGAAAATGTTCTGGGTACGTATATGTTCTGGAAATTCTTTGGGTATATATAAGGGCGTGTTTGCCGAATTAAAATTAAGTTTGGAAGTTTGAATAAAAAGTTTGCTTTAAAGATTGGATATATAATTTGGAAATACTTGCAGCTTCTATATTAAATCTTCCTGTGTTGGAACTTACGTGGAATTACTATATTCTACAGTGACATAAATATTAAAGTGTTGAATTTGGATTATATTAATAACATTCGTGTATTTTTTCTACCTTTGGATTATTTCAACTGTGCTTATCTACGAGAACATTCTACCGAAAACTCTTCAGGATTATTCGACGCTGGATTATTTGTTGCATTGTTATGGGGACACCTCCTAAAGGGACAAACTGTAAGCTTATATTTATTTTGCCTTCTGAAATTTTGTTTCATTTATTTGTTATTGTTTTATTACGCCATATTTTTAATTATTTTTAAAATAAAACATTATTGTACTAGTTTGTTGCTGGCTTGTTCTTTCTGTTACACCATTTCGTCGTTTAGTAAACGTGCCGCTTTATAAATAAACTTATATAGCGCGACGGGTCGTAACAGTTACCTAGTGCAGTTTAAATTTACTGTATCACTATTGCTGTTTGCCTATATCATATCTTATATCATAGCAATACGTCATACTTTCATATTCATATTCACAGTAAAAATAAAAGGGTACTCTGTGTAGTAATTCAATGTATCCTCTCACGATTGTTACGCCTATCCACCTTTGGCGTAAATTGGGCTTTGGTGCTTCTGTTCAGTTTAGCCATGATCTGTCTATTTCAACACGTCACCATCCACCTCGTGCTTTTGTAACCTTAAACTTTAACTGGCAGGTGTATACATTTGTCTAGCGCAATTATTTGTTTTTAATTTTATTATTGGTTTGCTTACCAAGATTTATCATATTTTCGTACTTGAACTATTTTGTCGAGAACTGACGTGTGTTACTAGCCGAAACACAAATTAGAGACAATAATACTCAATGGCCTGAATAATCAAGCTTTGTCTAATATTAATTTAAAATGTAGCCTTATTTATAAACCTCTTAAATTGTTTACTATGTTCGTTACAATATAGTTAGCACATAATCCCTGGGACATTTAATTCTTCTGCCTTATAAAAGCAAATGATAGTTAACATCATTGTCATATTGACTTCATAATGTTTTGAGATAAGGCGTCGTAGCTAAGCTAGTTATGCATTATAGCTGGTATTGATTATTCTCAAATCGATTTATATTGTATACTAATTGCCGACAGTTTCTTGGTGTTTTTATGCCTATGTTTACTAGACATGCAGGCGCACACTGTTAGTAGTTTTACTAGTATTTACTGGATCAAGGTAATAAGTCTATTTACACTGTCTATAGCCACTCAAACCCTTCAAGAAAAACGTGAGAGAAATCTATTTAAGAACTCAAAAAGGTCCTTTTGCCGACTGACCGTTTCAACATTGTTTTTTTCTTTATGTTTAATGTGTTTAATGCACATTTCAAAATGGTCCTTTTCTTGTAAACACCTAGCACATGTTTTTTCTTATGTGATTAATACTAGTCATTGTATACCGTATATCTTTGTTCAGTTAAAAGTTTTAACCAAATGCTTGAACGGATTTCATAATGTTGCAATCGTCCGTGTTCAAGACGCACTGCCTCTTGCTAATTGCTGATCGCACATATATTTATTAATTCTGTAAATACAAATCATTTACGCGGATGTTAAATAACATGCTTTAATCTTATACGTCCTGTCTTGTTTATTGGCCTGGTATTTATTTGCATGACCAGGAGTATATATATTGAAATTTAGACACATATTGTCTCATGTTTCTTTTTTTTCTTTCCTTTTTCTTTATTTTTTTATTTTATTTTCTGTTTGTCTCTTTTTGTTTATTTTCATGAATGTTTAGAATATGCATGTACCTATTATTTGCGCATGTGATAATATATAGTTGCTAACCATGCTCAATTATGCCTTAATTATGTCCTATGTATGTTAAACTGTTCCTTACGTTGTATTGCAATGTCTCAATGTGTGGAGGAAATAAAAGTATTGAATTGAATTGAATTGAGTTAAAATTGTAAATTTATTATTTCTGGATCCTTTACATTCCAACCTGTTGAGCCATTTAAAACATTTTGCGAGTTGGCTACTTGTGCACGTTTACTAATGGAACGACGCTTTTACGCCGTTTAATGTCAATAATTAGATATTCATTTTAACATATTTTTAAGATGGTATGGTGCATTGATCTGATTGTTTTTAAAAGTCAATAAATGTCTGCGTGCAGACTTTTATCACCTTTATCAAGAGAACTTTCTTAAAATCATCATAACCTACGTATTAGGAAAAAACACGGTTCTTAAATAAATGTATAACCATCTTGTTCCTTGTAAAAGTTAAATACGGTTAAGTTGCATGTATGCAAGCATTTATCAATACACGTGAGATTATTGTGCAATAATGTGTCCCATTTAAAAGCAAGGAAAACTTGATTACGACTTCAATAGTAAATACAACCAACGGGGCTATTAGGTAAAATTAAAACTCGCCACGTTTCCTTTTTCATTTTCTTTCGCAAAAACGCATTCCCTTACATTTTTATGAAGCGCATATTTTGGAACACTTTCGAAATATACTTAAACGAAATGCTTTTATAAGATAGATTTTATATCTGCTTTCATGACCGCTATACAGTTTTTGTATACTATGCTAACTGGTATTGAAACGGTCTTAGTATCATTTTTACCTGCAGAAAGCTAGTTTAACGTTATATTCATATGAATTGCAATTTTTCTATTAAACAATATATTAATATATGTACATGAACAATACAAAACAATAAAATACACCGGATATGCCCCCTCTCTACAGCTTAGCGGTGATATTAAGAACTTAAGTTATATAACTTAAAGGGTAGTTGGTGAACATTCACAATCTGTTTATTTAAATAATCACGTCTATTATCCAAATGTATATCGTTAACCCTAGGACCCTTGCCTCTTTAAAAAAAGAGGATACGTACAAGTGTATGTTTGAGAATGTGTCCTTTTGGCACGCCAAATGCCAGATGATAAATGATGCATTTATCATGGTGTTTTTGACTTGTCTCGCTTGATAGTTTTTTTTTCTTTTGCAAATCAGAATAAATCTTGTTACTTCTTGTTATATTAGAAAGGTTGTGATATAGCCAATATAAATCAAAAACACTTAATCGTAATAATGCATAAATCGTCATATTACTTGTATATAATATTGCAATGGGAATTCTTTGCTAATGCTGAAACTTACAGCAAACTGGGTAAAGGTTGATAAAGATAACCCGACTATTTATTTCCGTTTTTATTGCAAAATGCAAAATGTATATACTAACAATAATTAATTAGTTCCTGCTATCACAAGAATTTATTTTAGGAAAGATGTTTGTAGAACTGACGTCACATTTTAGGGTTGAAACTGGTTTATTGCAATCAAACATTGACATAAAATAATTAAATGATAAGATTGATCTTTAGTCAACATTTATTGGGTAATGTATAAAACTTAGAAATTTGTAAAAATAACTATATATTATCAGACAATAATTAAATGCGTTATAAGTATAACATTGAGATCGCGGTTTCTGCTTTTGATTTCGTGTTAGATGTTAGTTTTTCTTCATGTAACTTTTCTGTTGTTCAAACAAGATTAAACGAATGTATCAAAGACACACCATATCTGAATATTAAAACATTGTTTTAGTAATGAATATCGATGTACTGTTTATTACGAGTAAGATGACGTCTTATGGGCTTTTGTAATGGATTCTTTTCCCTCCATTTTCATCAGAGTAATATATAATGTCCATGATGACTAGATATTGTGTTGAGACTGGATCTGAAATTGAAGAGTGGTTAATCATAGAAATACATTTTATATGCTCATAAATAAACGCCATTTCAAACCAAGTGTTATTAATGGTAATGAAATATCGCAATACATTGACTCGAATCAGTTCAAACTCCAGTTCAATGTTACGTTTTTTGTTTAATGAGGATTTCTGTTAGCTGTGATTTGGTTGTAAATTTTGCTGGTTAATAATACAACCAAGACTATTAGTAGTATTCACCGGTCCTGAAGTTCTATTATAGTGTAACTACCTAAGATGGTTAAAGGTTAAAAGTTACGACACATTACTAGTTAATGTAACTGACACATTTAGACCAATTAAATAACACTGTTTCATGTAAGTACTTTTTTCACTTTTTGCCAGACTATTGTTGCTTGTAGTAAGGATGTGTTAAATCTATTTTGGTTTGTCCATCGCAATAGCTACTAGCTACGGTTGGTCGCACTGGCTTACTGCTACCGCTGGCCAAGGATGACATTAAGCAAGAGTCTAAGTGACACTGTCTATGTGCCTGCAGCCAGTAAAAAAGCTACCTCTCACTACATATTGTTCATCTAAAACACATTATGTCCTCCTAATATAATTTTCATCAAACTTACACAACCTGATAGTTTACATTTTAGAGTTAGAGTTATAATAGACAATTAAAATACTTTCCAACAGCCCAAGGACACTAACCATAAAATAATGTCCATTATGTTACTCGTACTAATTAAAATACTTTCCAACAGCCCAAGGACACTTACCATAAAATAATGTCCATTATGTTACTCGTACTGAAGCTGTTTTCCTTCAGCCACGCATTTGTCAACTACTTCAAGCTCCGCCTAAAGAAAAAAAAAATGCATAATTCTTTAAGTTTTGAAATGCTTCTTTTAACAATATTATCTATTATTTTAAATCTATACTTGCGAATAATTCTTAGACTGGCAGACCATGTAAGATGTGTAGTTAAGTTCTCCTATGTTTTTGTCAAGATATCGCGAGTGATGCTTTACAATGAATAAAATATGTCCATATTATACTAGTTGATTCACATATAGATGTATGATTCCACTACCCACTCATTTACGTCTATAAATTTGTCAAAATTATGTATATGATTATACAGATTTTTTTTTCTGAAAAAACAAAACATGCTTTTAAAATGATATCCGTCAGTTTGGGCATATTTTTTTGTCTCAAACAACCAAATGAATTATATTTGCATGAAAATGATGTTTCCTACATAAGTTAAAACTTAAAGCATAAAAAACCCAACTGAATCTACAAACACGTATTTTCTCTCTGAGCCATGCTCCACAGTAAGCTATTTTTAAACTAAGAAAACCACATGACCTCCAACATTTGAGAATTATTTTATATCATCACTAGGGTTATCCCCGCTGACGTCAATATATGTTTTAGCAGAAACTCTCGTCGTGATTATTTATAAATAAAAAGATTAAACATCTTGAGCGATTCATTTCTCGATTTGATTTGTACTGTCTTGCAACTGAAATGAGATAATGTTCAGAATCGTCTTCGTAGATTGAAAGGGTGAGTGTGTGCAGATATAAAGTCGTAATTCTCTCTCCCCCCCACCAACACCCACCCCCACCCCCACCCCACACCACCCTACTCCCTCTCCGAACAAGTTTGAGATATTATTACATATTATTAATATAGACAAAATGTCGGATATCACCATCGATATATAGACATACAGTATTTTCTCTGACCCCTTTACAAATCTCACCTTTAATATGTCGGAAAGCTGTCGCAGTATGTTGTACTGTAGCCTGCTAAAGCATTCTGAAGTTTCTCCCGACATTGTACGCAAGAGTCTGGAGAAGACATCGTTTGTTTGTGGGAAAGCTGGGTTGGAAGAACGCTTACCACTTCCCCAGCTCGTGGAGAAACTCACTTGACAGTTCGTGGTGACGATAACGACAGCTACGACAAAGACGACCATGGAGCACTTGACGTTCATGTTCCTGCTGGTATACAATAAAACATAAAAATATCAATAATATGATTTAAAGATTAGATTGCAAGGTATTCATAGCTACTGTAAGCTTATTCATCTTTGTATTCGAACGCATTCAAACCTTCAATAAACTTAATCAAGAAATTAATCTACTGTTAGTACAAAGTTTAGAACATGTCATAATTACTGGAAGATCGTGTTATATTTTTTCCTGAAAAAAAACCAGTTTCAACTACGTCTACTTGTTGTTTACTTACTGATTGTGTACAAATATCAAAGCAACCGACTATCAGACGTATAGGTTATAAGAACATTTTGTCACTTAAGGTACGGATTAAGTTATGATAAAACAATGAACAAGTCATTATATTTGGTCATACTACACAGTACATTTACATCGTTCGTTTATGGTAGAATGACTTAATCTTGGAATTAATATCACATTTTAAACTGTTATTTGGGGTTTTACAAAACGAGTAAGTCATCGTCTCAGTCTGTGTACGAGGCTCGTGAATGATAAAAAGTAACGGAACTTGTTTTTGTGCATTTTAAAAGAATTTCTGTCAGCACAAATAAGATTGTTGAAATAAGTCAGGAAATTCTACGACTTAACATCATTTCAATCAACTTCTTCTTTCCGATACAGAAATATTATTTTTAATTTTGTTAACTTCCTGACGACTATGGTTTTACGGTGGAAGCCTTTTAAGGGTTTCAATATTTCAATTAACTTCTTTAGGCTTTCCGGTACGGAAATTTTATTTTAATTTTGTTAACGTCCTGATGACTGCAGTTTTATAACGGAAACCGTTTGTGAGTTTAAATTGTAGGCTAAACATATACTGGTATAATACGCAAATTACATTAACCAGTAATCTATGATGTTATTAAAGCTATGTTTGATTTGCATGTGCATTAATTGACACACAACGCAGGCAGGTGCATATATATACTCTCTCTTGTTTTACCATATGTACTTGTCAACTTAATTATATAGGATATACTTCAATGTGTTACTCTCGGTAAGTCTGTGAGGTAGTGCGTGGTGCTGGCAGGTGGCGCACGCGATGCGGAAACGCTTTTAGCGCCATTATATCCGGTCGCCCCCTGAATTGTCGCATGCGAGATGTAAATTAAATTTCTTGGGATGGTACTGGCGCGGTCAAAATAGACATTATCGGCGGAATTGTCACTTGAGGTAAATAGTTAATCTGATCAATGTCGACAGTCAGCTAAACGTATTGTGTAACACACAATCACATAAATGAAAGCAATTGTGAGCGTTTAAATGGCACTAATTGCAGTACTGTTATCTGATCAAAATCGTTAAGATCATTTAAAGGGAGGGTTTTTTTTTGCTTTTACATCGCCAGTTGTATTTTTTGTAAATGAGACGGGTAAAATATGCGTTGTTGAAACTATACATCTGTCAATGTAGAAAATGTGTTGGAAAGCAGGAGTTAATATTTTTAGCAAACACAATATTTTAAAAGAATTGCACATGTGAATGTTATAATTTGTTTCCCTCTCTTAATATTTTAGCAATGTTAATTATTTTGCGCTTACATGAAAGGAAATACTTAACAAGTGTATAAAATGTGTATGTTGTCAGGCTGAAACTTGAATGTGTCTGTGTTTGTTGTTTGTTTTTGTCTGTTATAGCAACAATAAACCAAAGACAACTCTTTCCAAAATAAACACCAAAACACTTTTCACATTGAGCGACAAAACATTTGTTTCTGGATGGAATGGGTCTTTGAGCTTTTAGTTAAATCTTGCTTGTAGCCACTCCTTTCAGCACAGTCGGCATCTGTTTTTGGCTTTTATCAGTTTGACCCGTTAGATGGTTTGTTTTCTTTGTCTTGGATGATTGCGAAACAACGAGACATAAACCAGTTCTATAAATCAGTAGCTGCCCCGTTGCTAGGCACGATTACGGAGTTTAATGGTATTTCCGTCGCATGAGTTATCAGTTGTGGGAGAGAGTACCGCCACAGGTAAAATATAGTGTCAGCATAGAGAATACTTCTGGCCGTTATTTAATCTACAGAAATGCTATTTTCATACCAGTTTGTTCGCTTAAGATGTTCTGCCTATTCAGGAGTTATAACTGAAATAACAAGGTCACGTGGTCAGAGTTAAAAATACATCAGGGAATAATTGATGTTGCTAAGTTGTTCGTGTTTTGAGACAGTAAACAACAAAGAAACGCATTAGAATCGATCACGTGTTATTATAACTAAAGAAACAACTTTGAAACTAGACACTTATTTGTATTCTTAATATTGCGTATTTTATTAAACTCATTGTAAGAAGTCTGACATTTTGTCTTTGTTCAATATATTGAATCTTTATGTTAACATACAAGTTTTTATGACTATGTAAGTAAAAAGACTATTTTACAGCAATGCACGTTACAATTTATTGAGTCTCAAATTCACTTCTAAATTATGTAAATGGCATTTAATATAAGCAGATACAAAATTTAAAAAACAAGTCAAATTCATAAACGAAAAGATGAATTGTAAAATAATATTACCCTAAATCTTTCACATTTCATATTGTTACAACAGGTTTTAGCAAGATAATTGACAAGTTTAAGCTCGGATATTAAATTATGCGGAATTATGATGCCGAACATGTTATCAAACAGTTTAAGACTCGTGTAAGAGGTGCTTGGTCGGAGCCATCAAAAATCAGTGTCATATCACCCTTGGCCTAGCGGTTAGAGTCGCTGACTTGAAACTCCTCAGCCCCTTACCGCGTGGCTTCGAATCCCGGTCGGGGCGAGAACTTTCATGTAGGAAGGTTTTCCAGCTAACCTGCGGTGCGCCGGTGGTTCTACCCAGACGTAAGTCTGTGGTCTTCCTCCAACAATAATCAGCTGAACGTCGCCAATATGACCATAACTGTGTTGATACAGTGTAACAAAAAACAAAACAAACAAATAGTTTTATCTGTTTTCATTGACAAATGGTGCGATTTTATAAGACGTCTAGATATAGATTTTCTTTATTTCTTTAAGGTTAGCATGTAACTATTTATTGTTATACTGAAAATTCTCCTGATGATAAAACAAGAACAAAGTTACTTGTATAAGTTACCAGAAGGTATCCAATATCCTTTTAGACAAATGGAAAAAGGTACTCTGCTGTGAAAACTGTCCGGTGTAACATTTTTAATAAAATGTTTTAAACTCTGATAAATAAAGTTGATACAATTGTATATTGTTTTAAAAAAATCTAAATATAAATGATTTTTAAGTAAGGAATTAATTATGTAAGGAGTTAGATTTATCTCTGCCTCATTTTATCACTTATACTGTTAATATGAATTAATGATTGAGCAGTCTTAGAGCAGATATGTGCATTAAGTTTATATTTTTTAAATATTAGATTTTGATGTATTAACACATCAAATTTTAGTTATCAGATGGGGAGATTTTGTTAATTTGGGGGGGGGGGGGGGGAAATAAGACGATGTTGATATTGTTGTATTAGGTTAAAAAATATTTTGTCCCCTTTATCTCAGGACGATGTTGATAATTTTATTGGAATTAGGTTTGAGAATTATTCTCTTCCTTTTCCTGCAAAATTTGGAGCGGTCAACAATTTTGTAAATCGAGGCAAACATTTTTTATTGTCATTGTTTTAATTTAAACTATTTATAACAAAACCCCACCCACCTCTCCACTTCGGTTACATATATTGTGTACATATGATACTTTGCTTGTGTTTGTTGTTGTTTTTTATTTCATTTTACCTGCCTATCAGGACCGTGTTTAGTGCAAGAAGGACAGGCTTAGTTTTCGTCGCGGCTCCCTGTGCACTGCGTTTTATCATCCTGAAAACTTTGTTGGACTTTAAATGTGATTTGATCATTGTGTGGCGTTATTCATGGGTTAAAAAGTATCAAAAAAGATATCATCAGTTATTTAAGATTGGTAGGAAGTTATTGAGTGAGGATCATCGAGGCACCCAGTGAGCATTTACTCAAACAAATCCAGAGTTAGCTAATTAGTGAGAATTATTTGATACCTCATAATATAGTATTGCTGTGTATTTTTGTGTATGTTTATATAAATACATATCTATCTAATCGCTAAGGGAATCCGTGGACAAATTCTGCCAATAAAAAGTAAACTTAATTTTGTCTTGTATTCTTTATGGGCAGGCATATGTGGCGGTAGACCTTAGTATGCAGGAGTTACTTACTCATGTATGCTTTTTGCTGAAGCAGATGCTTGTCATTTTCTATTTTCCCTATATAATAACAAATAGGAGAAAACAATCAAATCTGCTTTATCGATATTTTAAACTATGTAGATTATCTTATTCTGCTATCAAAAGATTACCTTGTTTTGTTGTTTCTTTTATTTTCATATTTCCATTGTTAAGGTGTAATAACTGTAACCACATAATTTCACTGATGAAAGCATCAGCCGTAATTGTTGGGTAACCACATTCCTTAAGCTTTGAACTTACAGTAACATAAGCATCTCTACAATCATAGTTATGGCCATAGATACTAATTATGTAAACTCTGTGTATTAATAATTGAGCAATCAATTAGTAGTTGTTAGAATAGCTTCTATATTTTGTTGTTGTTTTTTGTTATTGTTGTTTCATTACATTTCGATGACACATTTATAGTCATATTGGCGAGATCTAGCTAATATTTGCGAAGACGGGGTAAAGAGGTTACAGGTTAGCATTTCATTTCAGTTAGCGACTCGATTCCTTGCCCCTCGTTGCCATAATAACTTATATTATATTTGGCAATGTCAGAATTACTCAAATAATACGCATATCCAAGGTCAAAATACATATTTTTATTCATTTATTTCAAAAGTAAAGGTGGTATCTTGAAAAAATAAAATCAAAAACGTCTTTTATTTTTTAACAAAAACCTTGATGATTCATAGAAAGATTTGCCTGCAAGATCGAAGTTTGCTTACATAGGGGTTGTGGCATGAGTTTTCATTTAATGTAAACAGTTATTAAAAAGTGAAAGTAACGGAGCCTATCTTTATTTCCTGGACGATTTTTTATAAATGTTTGCATAAAATGACTACGAGCGTCAGATTATTTTTATCACATGATTTTAATCACCAATGTACGATTTAACGATTTTTAACAACAATATTTGGTGAAAGACGACCTGAATCATGATGACGTCGATGGCGTTATCAATCAAAATGCTGTGTTACACTAGTGTATCACGTGTTACACTAGTGTATCACAACAAAAACAAAATATGTAATGAGAGTATTGAAAGGAAAACGTGTGAATCACGTTGTTGGTTGGTGTCTGCTTTATTTAAAATGTCTGTGTTAATAAAAACATTGTCTATTTACGTCCATAAAAAGAGGGTATAATAGGAAAAAACGTCATATATCAATTCCATAAGTGTCATTGCAGGACTTGTTAATAAAGTACTTAATTGATAACGGTAAGTTCAATGCCGAATAAGGCAAGACAATCTACCTGTGTATTCTTCTTCAAATAGTGTTAACCTTAGATAATATATAGAATGAGACATTATTTATTTCTGCTAGAACGTTTTGTGTTGACTAAGCTACTAAATCGATTTTCATGACACCCTAGCCTATTGCCTTTATGTGTATAGACAGCACAGAAAAAGTTAACATAATAAAAAAACACGTAAAATGTTAAAGAGATGCAACCTTAAGAGATGCAACCGGGTTTGGTACAAATGTAAATGTATATGTCATCGTTACTGACACGCACGAGTGTTTTACAATATCTGACGTGTGACAGTAAAGGTATTGGATTTCTCAATTACTGCTAAAACCCTTTGTATATTAATGATAAACGGTATTGTATGTATGTTTTTGAATGGCAGTATTCTATCTATACTCTAATAATTGGTTACTTAGATTTTCCTATAATTAAAAACACACAGTCTTCTAAAAATTTAAAACACACGGCTGTCGTTTAAAAAAACAAACAAGTGTGTTTCGTAATGTAAACGATGCAAGAAGTTTGCATTGCTAAGAACATTTATAAAGATTTCAATCAACACACAATATAATTAAAGTAAATGATTCGAACAGTATTTTTAAAACTAAAGAATTATATTTATTTTTACTACATTGTTTTGAAAACAGTCAGTAACGACAGATTTTTTTTTTCATCACACAGTAACAAAACTGAGTGAAGTTTGCTAAGCCAATAGATTTTTGTCAAACAAATGTTTTCTCCTTACCAGAGGCACAAGCGAGAACATGTCCTTAATCGAATGTCTTAGACAAAATACAGAGTTAATCACACTCCGCTGGGGTCCGCACTTTAAGTTTTGTAACGATAATACTTAGAAAAAGGTCTATAAACACTGTAGAGTGTTATAAGATGACATTACACGATCGTATGCATAGTTGAATCCAAATTCAGTTTAAATCTATATAGTTTTAGCTTTATAACAAGATATCATAGAGATGTTTTACCGAAAAGCGTGTCCATTAATTCAACAGACAGTCCGCCAACTTGTACAATTTGTTCTGAAGTTCTGATAAAACTCATTTTACCATACACTTCATCATTGCTTATTACACATCGATTTGAATTTAATGCAGAGAATTGTATACATCATTTTTGAAGTAACTAATGTTCATAAAATTTCCTATACATGTATATACATGACGGATTTCTGGTTCAGAGTTGTGGTGCCAACGTGCGTAACGCACCAACGTATCTAAAGGGTCCTACATCGAAATCAGTAAGAACCTAAGGAACGTTTCAATGCTTCGAGGCAGATAGTGTGTATCTTTAATATAGATTTAAGTGGGATATGGTCTCGATAAGAAGTTATCCAGACTAGTTTTACACAATTTTCGCTGTTCTTCTGACCCATTTTGATAACTGTATTTTTTAATTCTCAATACCAGAAAAAAAGAATTACATTTTCAAACGACACTACATAAACTATATAATAAATGGACATGTAAGTAATTAATAAATGGCATATCTCTATCAAGAAGCAAACGTCTTTTTCATATTGTAAATTGATTGTAAATTGATTGTAAATTGAATGTAAATTGATTATTTGATACACCGTAAACAATGAGGATTTTTCGTTAATAAAGCGATAGTTTACCGTTCTATGTATATTAAGTATTTACGTAATATATACGTTATTGTTTCTTTTATTTCAGTGTTGAACTATGAAGCATTTTTCAAAAGAAAAACACAGTGTGCACGGTTAAGGTAAGATGCTGATTTTTTAGGGCTTTTTTTCCTCTTAGGGTAAGTTGTATTAAGCTAAATATTTTTTAACAATTATATTGTGCATTTAGGCATAACTTGTGAATAGCATATGTTAGGAAAAATATTCTTTGTTTACACTAATAGCAAATTCATAACATATATAACATGTTATTAAAGTCTACTTTAATAGTCGCATATATGTATATTTCTTAACTATTGAATGGAATTTAAGTATATTAAGTGCACATACAGTATTTACAGTTTCCTTTGCGGAAGATTATATAGAGCTCAAATCTTTTAATTCTACACTATATCTAGAGCTCAGCTGAGTTGAAAAAAGTGTTATTTTGTACACATACACGATATAAAATTTAAATGTTAAACCGACTTTAAGTGAATAGGATTACGAGAATATATACATAATAAGCAGCTTGCGTTTTCATATAAAATACACAATGTTTATATAGCCCAAACATAATTTTATACATCACAAAATTGCTGGGTTTTTTTTCTTGCATTGCAAAATAAGAAAATACAATAAATGCATTAAATTGATAAAAATTACGAATAGGTAATACTCACTTTTAATAATTTGGTTAAATCCGGTGACCAAAAAGATAAGTTAAGTTTCTCTTCTTTCGTTTCTCGTATTTTCCCTTTCCTCTTTTCCGTCTTCTTCGAAAGTACTGCCAATGCAATATGTCAAGACCCCTTATGTAGTGGCGCTACATCCACGTTGCATTATTAATTAGATCATTTAATTGGGAGAGGGGAGTCACTGTAGAAGTTCAAGATAAACGATAAGAGGATCTCGAAGGGGAGAAGATGGGGGCATCGCAGAAAAAGGCATTTAACCCTTATCATACTAGATTGTTGATTACTCATCCATTAGTGATGGCTTTTCTAACAAGCTGACACATGTGTTACCAGACATAAAGCTTCAAACTGTGCAGCAAATAATGCAGATACAGACCAGACAGGATCCAATGGATTTGTTTGCTTCCGCCTGACCCATTCCTGCTTGGAATGCACAGAGTCAACATCCACATAGTCTCGGGACTGGTGTGTCACAGCGAATCTAATCTAATTTCTTTATCAAGTCACTCGGAAGATTATCATGCTTTATAAAGGGTGGTAACAAGACCAGCCTGTTTTATTGACCTTTATATACCGGTTAGAACAAAGTTACAAATATTCCATCGATAGGCAGACGTAAATTGAGATGAAGGGTAATATTGTTTGCGGTTACAGTGTAATAAAGTATGCATAGTCTTAAGAGATAAGACATATAGTGCCCGAGGACCTGCTTGGAAATGTATGCGTGATTTATAGTCTAAATAAAACACTTAAACATAAATATAAAGACACTGCAAAATGCTTCAGGATAACTTTTATGTTTAATTCGCATAATAAGATGACAGAATGTTTAACTTTGCACTTTATAAATAAATAGCATAATTTACCAAATTATAAAGTGTATGGTGACATTTTTTCGAATCACGAAAACGTTTAAGCTGTGAAAGTATAGTTGTTGTTTTTGTTAAATATAATACTAATTGCTAATGTATACAATTATGTACGTAAAGTTATGTCTCCCAAAGATTTCTTTAAACTGTATGCCGTTGCTGTTATGTTTTTCTTTTATAATTATTCTAAAACTTCTTCTTCAACACATAGTTATTTCTTTGCGTCTTATATAATTAGAAGCAGGGAACTGTGTTTTCCTGTTTATAAATGTTATTTACAATGAGAAAAAATATAAATTTGTTCACACATATTGAATTCAATCAATAAACACGATTGAAAAGCATTCAAATGTCTTTAGCGACAATAAGTGTGGATTATTAGTGTTTTGGGGTTATATTATTATCCTTAATATAGACAATGTCTTACCCTTATCATTTTATCGGGATATATAATTCTAAAAACTTTCAAAAAGAAAAGGTTTGTGGTAAGAAGGTTAAGAAGTTCGTTGACAATTACTGCCATTAACAGTCACATGTTGGAATTTGAAGGTGCCATGGATAATATATGTATATTAGCTGGGGTCTGAAAACTTGTATAATCTCAAGTTAAATATGAAAATTGCATTTGCATGTGGTTAAATGAAAATTTGAGTTCCTACTGGGAGAGCTCAAATTCTCTTCAATCCATTGGTAAAATGTGTTCAAGATGTATTAATTTCTGCGACGTATTAAGAAAATTGTAAAGTGCATCCATCAGACATGGCGATTATAGTAAGGTTTTACTCAAAATTAGAACTGAATTAGGAAAGAAACTTAGTATGCCAAGAAGTAAAGGCTAATATTTTTCTAATTTTAAATTTAGATTCTAATGTTTAAATGCATGTTGTATAACCCTATATGAACTATTACACTGCAGATCTGCCCTTGTTTTAATAACATTTCTACGCAATATCCGATTTTACATAGCTAACAATGCTAAAAGATTCTATATCGGTAACAATGCCGAGTGATCCTACATCGGTAACAATTCCGTGTGATTCTACATCGGTAACAATGCCGTGTGATTCTATATTGGTAGTAATGCCGAGTGATTCTAAATCGGTAACAATGTCGAGTGGTACTAAATCGGTAACAATTCCGTGTCAATCTACATCGGTGACAATGCCGTGTGATTCTATATTGGTAGTTATGCCGAGTGATTCTAAATCGGTAACAATGTCGAGTGGTACTAAATCGGTAACAATTCCGTGTCAATCTACATCGGTAACAATGCCGTGTGATTCTACATCGGTGACAATGCCGTGTGATTCTATATTGGTAGTAATGCCGAGTGATTCTAAATCGGTAACAATGTCGAGTGGTACTAAATCGGTAACAATTCCGTGTGATTCTACATCGGTGACAATGCCGTGTGATTCTATATTGGTAGTAATGCCGAGTGATTCTAAATCGGTAACAATGTCGAGTGGTACTAAATCGGTAACAATTCCGTGTCAATCTACATCGGTAACAATGCCGTGTGGTTCTACATCGGTAACAATTCCGTGTGGTTCTACATCGGTAACAATTCCGTTTAGTTCTACATCGGTAACAATGTCCTGTGGTTTTACATCGGTAACAATGCCTTGAGATTCTACATCGGTAACAATGCCGTGTGATTCTACATCGGTAACAATGCCGTGTGATTCTACATCGGTAACAATGTCGTGTGATTCTATATCGGTAACAATGCCGTGTGATTCTACATCGGTTATAATGTCTTGTGGTTCTACATCGGTAACAATGTCGTGTGATTCTACATCGGTAACAATGCCGTGTGATTCTACATCGGTAACAATGCCATGTGGTTCTACATCGGTAACAATGCCGTGTGATTCTACATCGGTAACAATGCCGTGTGGTTCTACGTCGGTAACAATGCCGTGTGGTTCTACATCGGTAACAATTCCTTGTGGTTCTACGTCGGTAACAATTCCGTGTGGTTCTACATTGGTAATAATGTCGAGTTGTTCTACATTGGTAACAATGCCGTGTGATTCTACATCGGTAACATTGCCGTGTCATTCTACATCGGTAACAATGTCGAGTGATTCTACATCGGTAACAATGCCCTGTGGTTTAACATCGGTGGCAATGCGGTGTGATTCTACATCGGTAACAATGCCGTGTGATTCTACATCGGTAACAATGCCCTGTGGTTTTACATCGGTAACAATGCCGTGTGATTCTACATCAGTAATAATGCCGTGTGATTCTACATCGGTAACATTGCAGTGTGATTCTACATCGGTGGCAATGCCGTGTGATTCTACATTGGTAACAATGCCGTGTGATTCTACATCGGTAACATTGCCGTGTCATTCTACATTGGTAACAATGCCATGTGATTCTACATCGGTAACAATGCCGTGTCAATCTACATCGGTAACAATGCCGTTAGGTTCTACATCGGTAACAATGCCGTGTGGTTCTACATCGGTAACAATTCCTTGTGGTTCTACGTCGGTAACAATTCCGTGTGGTTCTACATTGGTAATAATGTCGAGTTGTTCTACATTGGTAACAATGCCGTGTGATTCTACATCGGTAACATTGCCGTGTCATTCTACATCGATAACAATGTCGAGTGATTCTACATCGGTAACAATGCCCTGTGGTTTAACATCGGTGGCAATGCGGTGTGATTCTACATCGGTAACAATGCCGTGTGATTCTACATCGGTAACAATGCCCTGTGGTTTTACATCGGTAACAATGCCGTGTGATTCTACATCAGTAATAATGCCGTGTGATTCTACATCGGTAACATTGCAGTGTGATTCTACATCGGTAACAATGCCGTGTGATTCTACGTCGGTAATAATGCCGTGCTATTCTACATCGGTGACATTGCCGTGTGATTCTACATCGGTAACAATGTCGAGTGATTCTACATCGGTAATAATGCCCTGTGGATTTACATCGGTGACAATGCCGTGTGATTCTACATCGGTAACAATGCCGTGTGATTCTACATCGGTAACAATGCCCTGTGGTTTTACATCGGTGACAATGCCGTATGATTCTACATCGGTATAAATGCCGTGTGATTCTACATCGGTAACAATGCCCTGTGGTTTTACATCGGTAACAATTCCGTGTGATTCTACATCGGTAACAATGCCGTATGATTATACATCGGTAACAATGCCGTATGATTATACACGGTAACAATGCCGTATGATTATACATTGGTTACAATTCCGTGTGATTCTACATCGGTAATAATGTCGAGTGGTTCTACATCGGTAACAATGCCGAGTGATTCTACATCGGTAACAATGCCGTGTCAATCTGCATCACTAACAATGCCGTGTCATTCTACATCGGTAACAATGCCGTGTGGTTCTACATCGGTAACAATGCCGTGTCAATCTACATCGGTAACAATGCCGTGTGATTCTACATCGGTAACAATGCCGTGTGGTTCTACATCGGTAACAATGCCGTGTCAATCTACATCGGTAACAATGCCGTGTGATTCTACATCGGTAACAATGGTGTGTGGTTCTACATCGGTACCAATGTCGAGTGATTCTACATCGGTAACAATGTCGTGTGATTCTACATCGGTAACAATGTCGAGTGGTTCTACATTAGTAACAATGCCGTGTAGTTCTACATCGGTAACAATGCCGTGTGATTCTACATCGGTAACAATGCCGTGTCATTCTACATCGGTAACAATGCCGTGTGGTTCTACATCGGTAACAATTCCGTGTGATTCTCCATCGGTAATAATGTCGAGTGATTCTACATAGGTAACAATGTCGTGTGATTCTACATCGGTAAAAATGCCGTTTGGTTCTTCATCTGTAACAATGCCGAGTGATTCTACATTGGTAATAATGTCGAGTGATTAAACATCGGTTACAAGTCCGTGTAATTTTAATCAGTTACACGTCTGTGTAATTTTAATCAGTTACAAGTCCGTGTAATTCTACATCGGTTATAAGTCCGTTTGATTATCGTGGTTTCAGGTCCGTGTCGGGTATGATTCTGCGTTAGTCATGGCGACACTTTAAATATTTCCTTTAGCAAAAAGTGTCGTCATACATGTACATGTTGGCAATTTATTACTTTTCGTGACACTAACAGTTTACTTTATTGCATTGCCTGACCAATAACCAGGATTGAATGACATTTTAAATTTATTTCCGCTGCATTTCCTTCTCCCATAACGCTAAACGATGTAGCAGGCTTTAAATGGTTCCCAGTTTTCCCTACCCATCTCGAAACCTTTCATTTACAATATGGGTTTGTTTATGTCTTCCGAGTGTTTTACATCCAGAAGCCTAGGCACAAGGCTATGAAGACAACAAGTTCACGAGCACGTTTCAGATCTATCTTAGCCATGATCTACCATCTGTGCCATTACGTTCAATACGGTCTTGGCAACCCTTTGAAGTTTAGTGTTAAAAGGGGGTTCAAATCCCTGCTTAGCAGCGATTATAGTGGAATATATGGAACTGAATGAATTTCACTTTGCATTTACGTTTTATTGTGCGACGTAAAATCGCCCCGCACCTATTTTTGTCTTGTTTAATCACGGTCATTTGAGACTAAGCGCGATTTGTCATCCTCCTTAAAGCATAAATATTTAATTCGGGTTGTAATCTGTATATATTAAAACAGCCTTGTAAATGAAGATACTACATTGATTAGTGAAGAAGAAGCTTTCGACAGTGTGTTGTTGTTTTGTTTTTGTTTTTTGTTTGTTTTTGTTGTTGTTGTTTTTCGAAATATGGTGAATTTCATTTGATATCGATATTGTTAAACAATATCAAAGACAATGCCTTATAAACGTATCCATAAACATGCATCACGTACAGCCCCTCCACACACAAATATAGCATTAAATATACGTATCACACATTGTGGGAGGGTGAGTGCGAACGTGAGCGCGTGTTTGCCTAGGCCAATGTGTGTAAGAGACGGCGGTCATTCGGCAAAAAAGGCCGACTGATATGCCTGAACAGGTTTAAAGAGCTTTTTGACCACGCACCTCCTGTTTCGCTTTTTAATTCTTCAAGACAGTGTACAAGAAATTGTCCTACAAACAATATAACAGCATTTAGATTAAAGATTTGAACATATGTGCAGTATGCCTGTATAATATCAAATATTGGTGTTTTGTCTTTGACACCCCCACCCCCCGCACTCCCCCACCGCCCCCACCCATTGTTGGACCAAGTGTTTCTGTACATATGCGGACGAAATGATTACGGACCCTAATTAGCATTATCAAGAATTTGACGGAGCCTTATTTAATTCTAATTAATATCATAAAAGCAATTATATCACACATTTTACTACGATTAACTCGCGATATTCATATTTAAAGATGATTGCCTGCAAGATCGAAAAATAAGAAAATGACCTTCATTTCAAAACAAGATTTTTTTTTCAAGTACACTTCTTTCTAGAAAATCCAAAAATATGTTTTTGAAGTGTTCTTTTATCAAAGTCATGAAAATAATAACACAAAAGGAAAAAATACATTAATCTTATTCTAATATTCAGTATCATAAATGCTTCAAAAAAGAGCTCTGGCAATTATCCTTATTCTAAACCATGTACTATTATTTTCTGTTTTTAATATCTCTTTTGGTCAGTAAAATAAAATTAATATTTAATATCTACATTTGAGAAAATAAGCGAGCAAATTACGTTAGATTTTACCATTGATATTTCATTTTATAGCTTTTATCTTTTAAACTTGGAAAATTTACCAAAAATATTTTGATTCAAAATTTATTCAACATCTTACAATTTAACTTTCGTTTGAAGACAGGACAACATCTAAGATTTGTTCCGCTTTAAATTGTAAACTTACAAACACTTCTGAAGTGACTTTAAGCAGGAAATTATTAAATTTGATAACTGCTGGCCGTAATTCGAAATTAGAATAGAACTTTTGAAATCAGAATACTGTTACATTTGACTGTAACACTGAACAGTACAATATGATATAGACAAATATATTGTACTTTGTTCAACAAAATACAATACTTCACAAAATACTATAATCACATAAGTAAAATTACAATCTTTCTTGAAATATTTACAATCGTTTCTAACACTGTTTTTGTATTAGTACCATGAGGTTGTCCTTCTGAGTTCCTACAAGGTACATGTGTGCTATAAGCCATTTTCCGCCTCCTCCGTCATCTTACGTTAAGATTTCTTTTCGTTTTGACGTGCACCGATCACGATTGTCGCCATATTGGTCAAATAATTACACCAGAGCGAAAAACACACTCTCACATAACAAAAACACACTCTCACGTGACAAAAGTATACTAAAAACTGTCCAAAGAAGGCTAAAGTTTATTACGATATAACCTAACATTGGCCTATATTTATCGATTCATTAGGGTTCGCAATCCTTAAATTAGATGCTTTATATAAGCATAAAACTTTATGTAAGTTCGAATGAGTGTTAAAAATTAAATTAAAATCAAACTAAACCCTATATTCGCCACATACTTTTGAGCAACACCTCTAGTTTGTCCTTACTTGCCCCTATTAAAAAGTCTTTGCCAATAAAAGAATTGACGACAACTTTTAAAACTGGCGAGAGTTACCCCTGTATACGATCTGCACGATAGGCTAATGAGATAGTGTGCAATCTGGCAATGGAGAAATGATTGGCTGATAAAATGTAGTATAAAATTGAAACACAGCATTGTCTACAATGTTAGTATGTATATCTCACAGGCTATAATATTCAAGATCGAAATTTAGATAATTCTTCATACTAGGTAGATTCTACGGGAGCCAGTTTATCTCAAATTAAGAAAGTAGATCGATAGATCGAAATATAACAGTCGAGGCGATGAAGTCTTTTTCAAAAGTAAAGTTATAACGTCATATGCGAATAAAGTGGTAACGTCATTTTGAAAAAAAAAGATGTATATTTTTTCAAACACAAATGAAACTCCGAGAAATTATATTAATATGTTTTAAATTATGATTAAAACCTAAAGGCAGATCAAGTTCTGCGTTATACCGGTTATAACAACTGTGCAATTTCATTTAAATGCCAATGGACACTGCCAAGTTGGCTTTCCTATACAGTAGCAGGTTATCACTATCGTGCCAATGTATAGATTTGAAAAGAGAAAATATTTTGCGTGTTGTGTTGTTCTTGTTGTTGTTCTTGTTGTTTTGCAATTTGTATTAGCCACCATTATAGGTAGTGTTCAAAATTGTCTTCACTGAGACTTAATATGAGTTTATACAGAAATTATGCCTAACCTCCCCAGAGCAGTAGAACGATATTTCTACATGTATTTGATATAGGTAAAATATAGGATACCGCATTTAACAGTTACAGAATCTAGAGATGAGAGGTTTAGGTTAAATTCCATTACTGTTTAGTTGTAACTGAAAATCAAACTTCTAGTGGTGTTTTGACACACCATTGTTGTTGATTGAAAGTAACTTGACGTTTTATTTGTGATATTTTGCCTCGAACGTTAGTCGTTAAGTCAATGAAATTCATCCCTTTGTTCGGACTAACTTACTTCTAATCCTAAATCGACTATTTAACCTTACCTTTTACCCAAGCTCAGGCGAGATGAATATCAAATCAACTCTTATTGAAAGAAACAGCCTATTGTACTTATACACTAATCTCATCAGAGCAATTAACGCACTTTTTCAAAGACCTATAGATAGTTATGTACATACATCGTGTGCTAAAGTCTGCTGCTTACAGTGAGGTCTACGTTTTTCAGTAAGTATTAGTAACAACAACATTCGAACGTCATCGACGAGTATGGCGTCATAACATTCTGTCATCACCGTCGCACGAAACTGCCTTGTCGACTGAAAATCAAAACTGCCTCTAGTTTGATAGAAAAGGAATCTCGTTGTGGTGATCAGAAGTAAAGTCAGGAAAAAATGGCATGGTTCCTATAACATTAGGCAGTTAAAATGCATAAACTAATACGTTTAGAGGAAAGTTAAGAAAAACATGTAATGCTTCCCAATGGTCAATGATCACAATGATCACATTCATAAACAAGCTTTGCCAACATTTATTTTATAGGTGCGTTCCAAACAATGTACGTTCTTTTTACCGGCTTAATTTAGTATTTAAACAATTCAGACTAGTGTTAGACAACGTATAATCTTGTTTAGGTTCTTACAATCTTATTTGATTTTATAAATAACCAATATATATTTTGTTGATTAAAGCCTCGCCTCGCCGAATATCCATTTGAAATATATTTTTTTGTTTAAATCCTGTGTGTCAATGTATGCTCTTACGGTAAGGTTGTTGTATGTTTATTCTTGTCTGCCACATAGCATATAAAAGTACTAAAAAGATTAATTTTGTCTGCCTCATTGTCCAGAAATAACCGAATATCTACAAGGTAGATTGGTAACTGTACAAAGTAGTTAGCAAGAAGCTGCATACATTATTTCTATAATAAACATACTACTGTTTATTTGCTGTTGTTGTTTAGATACATCGCAGTGTCCAATTAGGATTATTATAGCGACGTCCAGCTGATTTGGAAGACCTCAAACAAATGTCTGGGTAGAACTTCCGGTGCACTGCAGGTCAGCTGGAGGATCATAATTCATGCCTGGGAAGAAGTAGTGCGTGTACAGAAAAAATTATTTCTGTTTAGGGAGACAGGGCGTGTCAATTGGGTCAAGGCATGCTTCAAAAGTTAACGTTAATTTTGTTATCTGTTTATCCTGGAAGTTCATTATTTTGTGTAATTCAGATAAAATTGAAATGCAGCTTTATGAATGAACGGTGTTGTCAACGAATATCACTAACTGACTAAAAGAAAGGGTCGAAATAGGAAACGAACTATTATGAGAACAAGTGTTCCAGTGTCTATGCATGATCTACTAGGCGATATTTGCATTATCACGTGCAGGACCTCACTGCCTTCTGCGGCTCTGAACCAAATTAGGTAATGACAAAGGTCATTCTTATCATCTCAGTCTGAAGCTAGCGTACAGGTTCATTGATGAATGGCGTACTCAGGATCCTCAGATTCAGATATCCGATGTGTAAGAGGTAGTAGTTAATTAGAGACTTAGTTTATTTTATTCGAATCCGGTAGCATGCATGAACATTTATTTAAGACATTACTTAAGTTAAAATGCAAAATCATAAAGAAAGTATTGAATGTTTATATTAAGATAGTGTCTATTAATGATCGCATTTGTTCAAGTAATTCTTAAATACAGTGTAAGCTAATCTCCTCTCCGAAGTTCTGACGTTGCCGCCCTTGCGTCTTAATATATCTGAATCAACGACCAAAACCTCTCCCAACTTATTTTGGCAATATGTGCCAATACCCCCGACCTAGAATGACAATGTCGATAAGATGTTGTTTTGAAAGTATCAAGCACACTAGCACCAACTTATTGTCTCTATATTGTTGAATCGCCAAGTATTAAATAAGTATTGTCACAAATTGGTTATAAAGGCATACTATTTAAATCTGGACTGGAGAAGTTTTTGTAAATCCGGACGTATAAGTTGTGAAATATTATCCACCTTTGCCAACTTTACAGTGAAGTATTCTTCCTAGAGAGCAGAATAGGGTCTAGCTTACCAGTTACATGAAATACTTCCTTATATTAGTAGGTCTAATTGAATATTTTCTCCCACGCCCAAAACGAATTGCACAAAATGAACGGTTTAACCTCTTTTAAATAAATTCAAAGTACACAAAAACAACCGAAATGACTTGATGTAAATTTTACATTGTAAAAGACCGATACACTAACTAGGCATCAAATACATGCACTATACATTCACATCCAGGGCTACACAACACTTGTCAGAAATCCGCTGAAACAAAAAAGTGTGTTAATGTGATACTTATGTTGCAAATACTTTATTTCCTAGAAATTTTTAAGTAGCATAAACAATGATAATCATCCATAAGCATAAATTAAAACTTAATTTCTTCCGCCTGCAATGTCATCATAATCAATTATATCCTTCTTCCGCATCTGACGTGCTCATACAAACAAACCAATCATATATGTTGTTCTCTGTCGTCGGATACATCTTAAGGAAGTACATTACCCACATAGTAAAATAGCTCTGAAGTCTATTTGGAATTCGTCCAATGGTATTCTGTACATGTTTGTCAACAAAGGAAGAGCGGATAATTGTGACAAATTCTATTCGATTGCAAAATGCATAAGTCATTACAACGAACAGTTCTACTCTCGGCAGCGCCATGCCTATTGTTACTATTTTATGGTTATAAATATACTTTGAAGAATATTGTATATTTAAACACAATAGTGACTGTATATCCGTGTCTGTAGTTACATGACGCACAGTAAGTTTCCTGTTGTGTGTTGTCTGCTCACAGATACATTGAACATGCCATTACTTCATCCATTAACATCGACATCGTCGTTGATTATGCAATCTCAAATTTCTTGGTTTCATTTCAGAAAAAAATCATTTTCCAGAACATAGACATTTGTGTTGCTCAACGTGATCGATTTAAGTTATGCCACTGTTGTTATTTAAAGCGACGGTAACGTTATTTGTATTAAGACTCACCCATATTATTTCTTTATTTTGACCTAATTATAAACTATGCCCCTGTCATTCAAAGAAAGGAGAAAGTGGATACAATGTTACACGTGTTTATCTGTCCGTCTGCTGGAGCACACTCTTATACACTTTCGGACTAGTGCAACAATATGCGTTCATTATTGTCACTATTCACTAAGATCATATGAGATCGTATGCGTCTACTTTTCTCTTAGGTTACTTTAAGACCAACAAAATAGAAGATATTATACAAATAGGTGTTGAGGTCAATATAAAGTACATAGAGCCACCCGCTTCTTATTGAACATAAAACATTAAAGATGTCGACCGAACTCACTAGCTTTCATTTCCTCAGTCTGTTCTCACATTCTGCCTCGACAGACACTCATGAAAAGTATTCACTGCTACCAAATCATCATCAGATACACTGATTAGCTGTCTATTTCTTACCAGTCGCCATGCTTTTGCAGTAATAGTGCAATTAATACAACCTTCGGAATTATGTTCTCGGTGCTCACGGGAAAACACTCATTTTATATTGACTCACACATGACCAGCGCTCGACGAATCAAAGCGCTTAAAATTCAATGGGTATGGGATATTGTAGCATATTGTTTGAAGTTCTGTCGTCAGTCGGTCTACCTTTCCTGACAACTGAAATAAACCCACATCTTCCCTAACTTGGGGCACAGGGCATGTTGAAAAGATTACTCCTTTTCATTTTGGGCCACGGTTAAAAGGTTACACCGCCAGCATGAGTTCTTAAACCTTTAACTTAGTACGATCTTTGGTCATACCAAGAAGAACATTCTTTTACTTTTGAAATCAGAGGACAATGGTAATGTTACTGTGATCTTAAATAGGATGTCTTGAGGAACAAAAAAAGACTTAATTTGCGGTAATGCTTTTTGATCGGTAGCTAGAGAGTGCCTAAACCTCTCATTTCCCTAACTTAGAAGATCAACATTGATCAAGGTGAGCAGAGGATTCCTATACATTCTGGATTAAGTGGAAGATACGAGGGCCTAAGGAGCAGGGAAGGGGATATATATGTTTAATTGCGATCGTAACTAATTTGGTAATACTTATGTTATGCAAATAAGTCGAGAAAATGTAATATGTCACTTTAAGTTGTTTTGTGAAATAGATTAAACAAACTGAACAAAAATCGGAGAAGCATAAGTATGCGTTTGTATTCAACTTGGAAACTCCATCATTTAACACCATGTTGTGCATTCTATACATTGCCGTTATGGTCAACAATTATTTGTCACCAAGCAGGACAGATGTGGGGGAGTTTGTGTTTTCTAAATAGTTGTTTATATACATAAAACCTCATTTAATTTTACTTTTAGCGCGGTATGTTATATTCATCTTCCTACTTTCACTTTCAACAAACGTAACTGTACTGTACCGCTTGACTTTACAAAATGCATATCTCGCATAAACGCTGTCAACTTCGATAAGACCTCTTTATCATCTGTCAAGTTTTATTTCGACCATTTTGCACCTGTGCCGACTTATTGATTTGAGGACCATCTGTCGAACAGGACATTTAACTAAACGTATGTACGTAACTATGTAACAATGGCGTTTGTATGGACATTGAGAGTGCTAACTTCCTGTTTCGAGTAGTTATTACCACCAGCATAGTGTTTCTCGACATGGATGTGTCTTTATAAAATAAACAACACTTGTACCAACATAACTGATCGTTGAAGATTATTTCTGTTTTCTGAGAAAAAAGGATGATAGTTCAATGTTTGTGACTTGAAGGTGTATTTATGTTTTGAAACAGTGATTGTGCAGTTAAAGATATATCGTTCATGGTTTATTGATTTATCCCTAAACGTGGTTATACATTTTGTATTTGATCATTTTGCTTATATATATGGGATAGGCGTTTCAGGAAGTGATAAATACATCATTGTTTATGGAAGGTCGACTATTAAATAAAGTAAAACAGTCATACTATTGTATTTATTTACTAAGGTAAACAATATAAGATATCAAATCATTTTTTTTATTGACGATGGAGAAGATACAGATCAAAGTTGTGCTACTAGGCAGTGCCAGTGCCGGGAAGACTTGCCTATTGGAGCGGTTTATGCACGGAGCTTTCCAACCCGTCACACAGGCGGTAAGTGTTTATCTCCCTGTTCAAATAATGTACGACATTAAGGAACTTCATATACACATGTAAAACCACTTAACTGCACTGTTATCCATGCTGACTTGGTGAATCATAAACAAATAACATTCTACAATAACGTTACCATTCAGGATTAATGATTGTAACTGCTTCCGTTGCTGTTATTGTCCTTCTATGCTTATTAGTTCTTATCATGATAATCATCAATCTTGTCCTCCTCTTCGTCTTCGTCCTTCTGCACTTCACTCTCCTTATCACCTCCACCACCACCATCATCATGTTACAATCTACACCATACAAGTTACAATACTATATTGCAGTACTTAGGTATTATGAGAAGTTAAAATAAAATGTAACAGTAATAGAAACAGTCCTGTTTTTCGCAGACATGTTGTTTTTTCTCTATTATGCTAATGAATTCAATGTCACGGTGTCACCACGAGCCATTCCCAAGTCCTAACTCTTTTTTCTACCACTAGATTCATAACGTTTAAGTCAGGTGCTTAATGTTAATGTTTTCAAAAAAGTAGTGTTGCTGGTCATCCATTATCAAGATAGATGGTTAGACAGATATCTTTTATTACCTCCAGATTATCGAGAGCATAATATAAAATGAAAAGAAAACAGAACAATGTAATACACTTTATACAATGGAACAGAGAACAAAAGACAAAATTAATTAAGTATTGCTGAGTTTGTGCGATTCGTGTTAATCTTGATTGAGATGATAGTGGGGATGGTGATTTTAGTGGTAATGGTGTTGGTAGTTGTGGTCGTTGCTAGTTGCATAACACAATGCGTTGACGTTACGTAATAATAAAACAGTAGATCTACGTGATGTACAATTAAAATACAAAAAAGATACTCTAATCATAGGTAATACGTTTAAATTAAATAAACTATAAAAGAAAATATAAACAAACATATAACAAAAATATTACAGTGGTGAACATAATAGTAAGTGAGCAGAAATATAAATATATAATAAATAATATATAATACAACTGCAAGAATGTGCTAAATGCTATACGATCTCTAAAGACTGGAATCGTGCATTTGAATAAACCACAAGAAAATTTCAATCCGTAAGTAATGATTCTAATCTACCACATGATAATATGACGCCGTCGAAGAACTCCATCAACTGATATGTTAACCTGCTAAACTCTTGTGGTTTAACAGAAAATAAATGTTATAAATGTTATACATGCGGCTTTAAAACATTGCCAATTCTTATTAAAACGAAATGTAAGAACAATTATGTTTTCCTGAATGTGGTTGACAAGATACCAACATTAGTTGCATTAGTATAATACCAAGGTACACAAATAATAAAAGGTAAGTAGGTAGTACCGAAACGAAAAGTAAGATCCTTAACCAACAAAACAGATGCAGAAACAATGGCTATAACATTAACCGATAACTCATGGTAGCACCAAAGTCATTGTCTCGCATCAAGTAAATGCACAGACAGAATAAGAAGAAACAAACAAACAGACAAAAAGCAACGATACTTCACACGAATAAGAATATTACTGTTTGTCATAGTGTAAGACCTTTTGAGCTTCAGGAAACAACGGTTTGAACCTGATAATATATGCAAATATATACAGTATGAAATGTCATGATTTGTTTTGCACATTAAAAACGTGTCTTTGTATAGCAAATTAATGCAGCATCTGATAAAGGCGCCAGGCTAGAGATAGATTTAGAAGCCTGAACAAGTCATTGCTTAAGGCTGCTTCCACTAGAAACTCACACTGTCTGGAAATGCTGTCATGGATTAATCGTAAAAAGGACACAGAACCAAATTTACCGATATACAACAGGAAGAGTTTCTCTCTTTCACAATAGTTCTTATGACAAAACAACAGCTTTTGTTGTGTCAGGTTTGTTTTTATCAAAGAACAAAAGTTACATTTATGAGGGAATTGTCTAGAAATAAGATTGCCCACGGCACCCATAAGTGTCCGGCACAATGTAGGCACGTAAATTTCCGCTTGTATAATGGGGAAGATTGTTCTGTCAGCACAATATTGGGCCTCAACCACTCGGCACTACCCAGCTTGTCAGCCATAACATTAAAGGACTTGTCTGCAACGTGTTCTTTCATAATAAGTTTCCAACCACTTTTGGACGGGAAAGTTCCGTTGTTTAGAAAGTCAAAAACACAATTTGTCAACTGATATTTTAACAGTATTCTCAATTTAACAGTATTCTCAAAATGTCTATAAAGCCGATGCATTGATTATCTATGTTAAAATACCGTACCAGCCTAAGAATAAACTAATTTTTCGCTAGATATTTATCAGTCAATCTACATAACTGTCCGAAAAAGATTAGTTTTCTTCTGTCTATATTGTCTCCACTTCTAACATGCCTGCAGCTAACAGAACAAACCTTGAATGCGTAGGCATTAGAAGTCCATACATGGTTTTTAGGCAGAACATATGGTCCAGTCGTAGAGCGTTTACATCGTTGTGTGTTTAATGTGACCACAGTTCGCAGCCGTACAAAGCTTTTGGCAACACTACCGTACGGTACTTAACACACAGAGTTTCCGAATTAACGGTTCCCAAGTCAATAACATTGTTGTAGAGGCACAAAATCGTACCACGAAGCTTAACACCGCGTCCTTCATGCATTCATGGTTCGACAGAGTTTTGTCTCCGAGATGACAGTAAGAAGAGCCTTCCAGCAAGTCTTCAGATACAAGATAGAAGGATCCATTAAGTGTTTGTGTAGCAGGACTGTTAAATATTAACATTTTACACTTGGGTGCATTGTAGCAATAACGCCAATGTCTTGAATATGCGCCACAAATGTTAAGCATCTCTTGTAAAGAATTCTTAGTGAAGCATACCAACACCATGTCATCAGCGACCGTGGGCGTTCCTACATCCAAGTGTAACTTAAACATCACAAGTCGACTCTCCTCCAGCTCCCGGATAAGGCCATCAATGAAGGCCAATCGCTCGCAGGAGGGTCAAGGTCGTATGATCAATGTCCATATCCATTAATTTGAAGAATAGCCCGTCTTGCCACACGCAATCAAAAGCGGATCTCCCATCCAACCAGCATATGTAAACTTTGCTCGATTGCTCCTTAGCGTGTCGCAGAGATTCTCTTAGCACAAATGATGCCATCAGGCATCCTTATCCTGACTGGAAACCACCATGTGGTGATGAAATATGAGACAACAAATTGTCTTCATAACGTTCCAACGCCACTGTCTCGTAAACTTTAATGATAACTGAAGACAACGTTATAGCCCGGTAACTCGATGGCTCGTCTCTACGTTGCTTACCGCCTTTGTATAACGTTATTATTACGCCTTTCTTCACCGGGACGTGTCCTAAACGAAGCATTGCTGTATACAGACGTGACAGCACATTGGAAATGACTGAATGTCCGCACTTTCAGTGTTCGTACAGTATACTTTCCTTGCCACCTGCCTTTCCAGACGGTAAAGAAACTATTGTCTTGTCAATCAGGTTGCATGATACCATAGCGGAATGGTCTGGCTTAATCGTCTTAATCAAACTACTAACGCAAGACGACACATAATCCTTACATGGCTCATCAAATGTCTCGCATTCTGTAGGTGAGTATAAAGATAAAGTGTAAAAGTTGATTCCCGTACCAAAAGCTGAGCGCTTATTTTGTTTTCTGCTGTTAATGGTCTTCCAGAAACGAACATTGTCAATCGCAGCCAGCCGTTCTAACTCGCGATCTTGAATTGACAGGTACTCACAAACCCGTTTGCGATGCGCACGCCGAAACTCTCTCTTACTGTTTTAGGATGTTGCTAGCTCTTTAGACCGTTTAAAGTTCGAGCGATCCGCACTTCCCATTGTTTTAAACAATTACGCTGCACGGTCTTAAATTGCTGTAGTTGCTTATTCCCGTATAGCGTGAGGTGTTTTTCAAACCGTCTCTGGGGAAAACAGTTATATGCACAATGTTTTAAACACATACAGATGTCGCTATAAGCTTTGTCGACGGATTCTGGTGTCGACATATCGCCAAGGGATTCCATATCAGCAAAACTGTGTGCCAAGCAACTTAGATATGAACTTATGTGAGATTCAGAGACCTTTTTTCCAGTTAATATTTTCAGTAGTCTCGCGTGAATTAGCACAACACGAATTGCCCACACTATACAACATTTTCAAACAACATAAAATAGACCTGTGTCTTGAAGACCATAGACAGTCATCTGTGGCAACCTCACAGTACTCAATTAAATGTAAACATTCACTCGGAATAAGAATAAAGTCTATAGTGCTAGTCATAGTTCCATCGTATAAAACGAACGTGTCTAAAATAAATTTTAACGAAATAATTTTGATGCTATTCACGACACAAAGGTTGCAGTCTGCTAAATAATTGACAAAGTCTATCTCTCGATCGTAGACTTTATAAGATGACTTTCTAAGAATTCTACCTTGTGATCCTTTCTAGCACTATTATTGCAAACGGCTGCATTTTGTTTAAATATGATTTTACATTGTCGATATATTGCGACTTAAATATGATAATATGACATTGTCATGCAAAGTTCACAGATTCTATATAGAGACAAGAGAAGTCATTAAAGCGAATCACCAAAGGCGATGCAAAACCTGAAACAGTAAAAAAAATGACTTTTTTTTTTTAAATTAACTATAAAACTATACAAGCAGAAAATGCAGACTTACATTACGCAAATCATTAATGTTCAGGTAGTATTCTCAGTAATATAGTACGTCTTTCTTTCTCAATATCTAAATGTTTATTATCAAAGTTGTTTTGCATGGAAGCATTTTTGTATCCGGGTTATGTACCCAAAGAATAAAGTTTAGTGCTTCCTAAAAATAACTCACTTCACACATTTTAAAGAGGAATGAAAACAAGTTAAGACAGTTAATAGAACGACCTGACATGTCATTGATCTCGATGTGAATAATGTTGTTACAAAGCAAAGTTATTACGTAACTATGTGCTAGTGTGCTTTATAATTACACATTGGACTGGTGTTAAAAATATAACTTAACAAAAGTTGCTGTTAAGTGAAAGGTTGTATGTCATTCTAGCTAAGACTACGAAAATATGACAAAGTCCTATGAACATTGCAACATATACCTAACCCTGAAAAGGCACAGGACAAATGTATTCACATGCAAGCCAAACGTAAAGGTAAACCAAATCTGTGATGAGTCATCTAACAAGAGAAAACCCTAAGGGTACCGCCTAAGAACAGTCAGCAAAAGGGACCGACTGGGGTGCTTAAACCGGTTTTACAGAGCTCAAACCTCGCACTTTATGAGGGGTTTCTCAAATGTAAACAATGAAAAGGAAAACGATCTATTTTAAACGATCTATTTTAATAAAAAATCTCCAAGCGCTTAAGTTTTCTTTGATATGTTAGGACGAAAGTAATGACGCCATTGAACACTTCCACATAGTAGTATTAAACAGAAAGTGTGGTACAACTTCTATTAGAAGAACTACACAAAATTGCTGATTATAAGGGAAATTATTTTTTTGAATCTAGAATAGAAAATGACGAGAGAATTGAAAATAGTTGTAGCATCCTGTTAATGTAAAGATGAGATTGAGGAACTTAAGTCCAATGTCTGTCAAAGGAAATACGCGTAACAGTCCTTATAGCATAAATTAAATGATCGAAATAATATCAAATGACTTATAAAAAAGGCGAGTTGTCAATATGATCCAAGATGGTTACTGGTATTTAGTACATCAAGGTGTAAGCAAGTGGTGACGAAAGTAATCATTAGTCTGAACATTCTGTTTTTGTGTTCGTGAAAATAACAAATTGGGCAAGGATTAAAATCTCATGTCGGGTCTTGGGTTTGAACCCAGAACCCTCCGATCCCAAGTTCATAACTTTAACCTTTTACCATAGAATACTTTAAGTATTGTTTCTATTTTTTCTTCCTGTGTTGGACGTTTATAAATAATCGCACACATCGAATAAGAAGTTACAAGCACTGGTATACAAAAATGGAACACCGATATCTAAAACAAAGAAATCTATTCACAATCACATCAAAAATAAACCGTGCTTTTGTTTATTAGACCTAGATATGTAAGGTAAATACATCATCTTTTTATTTCATCTTAAAACATATTTTTTAAACATGACATTAACACCTGAGGTCAACATGGGAAATCATACATTATTTTCAATTTAAATAGCGATTGGACATTTGTTTTGTATGACTAATATTGTAAAGATCTGCTATTAAGACAATATACAAGCATTTGTCTGTATATAGTTACACACATTTGTCCGTTTATATTGACACACATTTGAATGTACATCACCACAACGCTCGAGGTTTGTATGAAACAAAAACAATGCCGTCTTTTAAGGTCATTTTGGGGTCGACATTTGGCCCCATCTCCAATGAACAAAATACATATTTTCACTTTTTTAACAGTCTTAATTTCTCTTCAAATTTCATAACAAAATCTTAATAATCTAAACATCAGTGTGTATTTATTTTTAATGTATGCTGTTAACGCAAAAAGAAAACAAATTACAGAATAAGTGTCAGATATATTACACAACATTAAAAATAACATACAAGTATTGTACTCTATATTATCTTACCTTCTCCTGATGACATTTAAATAGCGCAGTTTTCCCTCCTGAAGGACACGACCACCTTTTTGTCTAATTATTTGCAATAAATGTGTCTATTGTTGGAGTTAAGATATAATTTCAAAATTTAAGTGTCAAAAGATTTTTGTTCTCATTTATTCGTATTAGAACGTATTAATGCATGTTCTTTATTTCGTACGTGAAGCAATGTATCTTTATTTATAAAATACACTGTTTGTACCATTAAATTATATATATGTATAATACCATATTTGTAAGAGTATGCATCTCAAATGGACGGTTGTTTACCTTTAACTGAACATGTTCTTTATATTTTTGTGTTCCGAACTATAAAGTTTATGTCTTGTACAATCTTTATATCATTGGGAGAAATAAAGCTATACATATATATGTTTAAACAGTTTATCCATTGCAGACAATTGCTGGAGCATTTTCGGCCAAATGTGTGGAAATAGATGGAACCAAAGTGTTTGTCAAATGTTGGGTAAGACTCTCAGTAGTATAATTGTTGTATGATCAGATTCGAACTAGTGTTTATACATGTTTGGATCAAAACTCTCTCTGTTCTGCTAAAGCTCGATGTTTTCCTTCAAAGTGGCTAAAAATCCACCTTACTGACAAAGGTATTAAAGTTTCAAAAGAAACTGGTTATGAATTTCAACTTGTGCTGAGTCAGAGTATCAATGTCGTTTCAATGTACGTTTGTCTTGAATGTGACTACAAAAAAAGTGTTACAATTTATTTACTTAACGTGTTTATAACCTTTGTGTTTGTGTTTGATTAAAGACACATATGTATTAGACCATCTTTCTCTCTCTTTCTAATCATATGGTCATTTTATCGATTCGCTAAATCACACAGCAGTTATTTAGGACAGACATACAGAAGGGTTATCGGCACAGTGAACGAATATGGGCTGTATTAGGATCGTGTCGATTTAAACAACGTGAGATCGGGATTGTCAAACTAAACGACGTTCATATATTACATTTCTAAAATGCAAACACCCTGTATGTGTGGTTGCTGTAATGCATCTTGGTATGTTTTCATTGCAAGGATACTGCCGGAAGTGAGAGGTACATGTCAGTGTCCCGGATGTACTACAGGGGTGCCGTGGCGGCCATTTTGTGTTTCGATCTGACGGATAGACAATCGTTCAACAGAACCCGAATGTGGGTGACAGAGCTGAGAAACATAGAGGAGGTAAAATCCATTTGTATACAATTGTTATGTCTGCATCCAACAGCCCATTGTATTTACGGCTTCCTTCCGAATCGGCTATAAGTCAGTCAGGTCTCATCTATTTTTATAAGCTTTAGCAATGTGTTTGAAGAAACGAAATCACAGTAAGCATAATACATGTTGGTGTACAAATTTATACCTTTAATTTGAACAGGCAAAGTTAACAACGTTAGTATGGTTATGTATATCAGTGCTTTATAATGGAATATTTTGACAACGTAAGAAAAATATGAAAATGTTTATGATAATATCCACGTATATTTAAATATGAAATATCACTTATCCAACGTGGACAATTTAACATTGATAGAAAATATGGCATCTCATAAAATATCGTAACATATTATTATTCATATCAACAAAATACCCTTCAAAAATATTAACACAAAAGACAACTACCCAATCCACCTTTACATCAAGGCCGATATCAGCATTTAAAAATGAATTAATCAAAAAATAAGAAAAGTTCAGGTGTATTTAACATGTGGTTTTTAAGTATTGTTGTACTGTTTCATCCTATAACTCTTTACAATGAAACACGCAACACATTCAAAACCATCAAGACGAGCGTTTACAAAATTGTCTATATGCATTTGCATTTTTTCCATATACCGATGGACCCATGATAATTATTACCGCACAAGTTAAGAGGGAGAGAAGCGTAAATGATTTATTTATATTTTACAAGATTGCCTCCCTTAAATTTTATTTTCTCAAAGTAGCTATCGACCATGCACCCCTTTCAGAAAAAAATATAGATATGGTATATCGTATATTTTATAACGGAAAGTGTTTTCTTTATAAAATTAACAAAAGAATAGAGTCTGGATGTATGAAAGAAATGTAGTAAAACTATCATAATATTATTGATGTCTCTATGTTGACCTAGCCATTATTAGGACAGATCTGTTCACATCCACGATACTGTCGTGGCGTTACTTGTATGAAGTACAACTCAGAATAATCCAAGAACTCTATGTACTGATAGCATTGTATAAAAGCGAGAGTTCAGCTATGTTTAAAAGGTGTTTGCTGTTGGATTTCAGAAATGCAAGCTATACATCTGTGGTACCAAGAAAGATCTCATAGACAAAAATCCTGGGAGCCGGGCAGTACCAGAGGTGGACGCTCGCCAGTACGCCGCAGGTACACGTTATTGAGACTCTCAACCCGGGTAGTTTTGTATTCTATGGTTTATTCCATACATTTTAGTGCAAATGGCATCGAGAACTTGGAGAAAATAGAATTGACGTTGACATTTTAACATCAAGTGTGATCGTGACCGTTTAAGTATTAATAAATCAAAGGCCATTTTAAATTGCTATGAATAAGGCCAAAACAACATGCCAGCCAGAGATGTAATGGCTATAAGCTTCGAGATCATTTAAAATCTGTAATTAATTCTATTTAACGAAATGACTTTTATTGTTTTACAGATCTTATAGCTGAATATACTGAAACATCTAGTGTAACGGGGGAAAATATAGGTACGTATCAAAGTTCAATCTGCCAAGTATAAACTGTTTGAAAACTGTACTACTCCGAGCAGAAGAAAGATAATAAAATTATTCTTATTTAAAAACTTCCATTTTTCCATTGAGTGTGTTCTGGTACATGTGTATGTCCAGTTAACTTTTTTTTGTTTTAAAGGTCGTGTACATGCAAAGTAGACTTTCTTAAAGTTACCTCCTACCTGCTAAGCACAATATGACCAGGCCTATTCAATTCTTTTAGGTCTAGATTATATATCTTCTGCTAGGGGCTGTCAATTCAGGATCTTCACTGTTGGCTGCCAAGTCTTAAGAAATATGGCTTGTTTTGTTTCCATATATTATAAGCCCAATACTAAGAACTTATTGAAGATTATTAACATGTGTAGTAGACCAAGGCTCTGTTTAAATTGAATCAAAAACTGAATTGCCTTTACTGTGGTTGCAAGTTGCGTAGACAATATTAATAAAAATAACGATACAACAATCAACGGCATTGTCTGGAAAGGTGGCGTATGAAGATGTGCTCTTGGCAGTCTTAAAAACAAAAAAATAGGAAAATAAAAAAACCTTATGAACATTACCACAAATATTGAACTTAAAGCTAACACTAGACAAAAGGAATACAGAGTAAAGGTAAAAGTGAAAAGTGAAGGAAAAAAACAACAGTAAATGCCTTGGGAAAGGACTGACTGTGGTGCTTAAACTTGGTTTATGGGTTTAAAGAGCGTTCTAACCTTTCCTAAAATATTTTCTTGCAAACAGTGAAAATGAAAAATATGCTATCAAAATAAGACAGCAATAAGCACCTGCGGTGGGAGTTAAAAAACTAAATAACTGATATCCAAACAAAATAACACCAATTATAATGAACTGTCATCGTATGTACAATATTTACAGAAGATAACAGCCTCGGCAACCAAAAAGTTCCAAAACTTATAGATTTTAAACGAATGACAATTTAGTGTTCTTTTCGCGATAAATACGGTCCAACAATATAGGTTGTGTTTGAAATCGTAATTATTTATACCAAAGTATGAGCCGAAAAATATGCTGAAATTTCCTTAAGCATTGGTAAGAGATATTGTTACATGCATATGATATAGGCAAACTGTCGGATACTGATATTGTTACATGCATATGATATAGGCAAACTGTCGGATACTGATATTGTTACATGCATATGATATAGGCAAACTGTCGGATACTGATATTGTTACATGCATATGATATAGGCAAACTGTCGGATACTGATATTGTTACATGCATATGATATAGGCAAACTGTCGGATACTGATATTGTTACATGCATATGATATAGGCAAACTGTCGGATACCACTTTTAAGTTATCGTAGTCATGTAGTGTAAACAACCTGTCCGAACATCGTGCAATTTAACAGCAAACCGAGTTAATGACTGTAGAAGGGTCTGTTACAATCAATGCAGTACAATGAAACATTCTCTGGTCGCACCATCAGCCAAACGTTTCCTGTTAAGTTTTATACAGAGGTCAGAAAAAGTATTGCGACATTTCGTTTTTGCTTCTCTTTTTCATAACTGCAGTGGAATCTCAACCTTGTTGTAACAATTCTTAAGTGATAAACTGGTTTCTAGGATAAAAATCGTCCACTTAAGTACAAACTCATGCGAACCTCGTATGTTGGGATATATAAGTACCACAGGAGGTAGCACAAGGTGTATCACAATCAGGGGGTATGTTTAGTTCACAATACTTAAGTTGAAGTTGTCTATCTTGTTATAGATTTTAGTAAAGACGTTGTCATTGGAAATAGTCTAGAATGTCTCTAAAGGCTCAATGTCTAGAAATGCTGCGTGTCGAGTATTTGCTTTGGTAAGTTCTGGAGGGTAAGTCTCGTGGATCATTTCAGTTAGGAAAGTGTTATCTATAATAATAATATCGTCAAGATAGCATGGTGTTGAATTGAAAGTTTCATAATATGGCTTAGGGTAGAAAGGGATAAAATTATCATTACATCACGTTAAACGCGACATAAAGCAAGTCTGCAATCAATTGTGCACAGTTGGTTCTCATAGGAACAACAATTACTTGTTTAAATAACGTGTCACCGCATATTATGTAAATGTTAGGTCCACATAGTAAACTTACTCAAGGAAGTGTTAGTCAAAAGCGTTACATTCATTATAAGCAATGTGTAAACGTTCCTATTTAGCACCTGTTGTCAATGAAAGCAATCAATTTGGTTTTAATTAAGTCATGACGACATATAGAAGTGTACAACTTAGAGAAACAGGTTTTATCTACAAAGGACTGGAAATTTAAAAAAACTTTTCTTAGACATTTCTAAATGTGCATACCCTTTTTCCCAATATTTAACAACATGATTACGAACTCCAGTCAGACAAGACGAAAGTAGTTTAGATATGTAAGGGGTGGTGCTAGAGCTGGCTATGAACATCCGTGTATCAATTGCTGTGTGGATGGCAACGTTGTTGCTAATGCAAGAACTGGTGGCGGAAAACTTAGCACTCCGTACATTTTTGTAGTATATTCGTCAACAAAAATTATGTTGTTGGAGGTGTTGTCCATTGGAACAAATTTATCGTGGATATTCTAAAAAGACTGTTTTAGGCGTTTAAAATGATGAACCACTTTCTTAAATTAGATGGATGAGAGAGGTCGAATTTCACGCGATTATTTGTTATATTGAAAAGAAAATTTTTTTCCATGTATTAAGTGCTTCTGTATCCGTGTTTTCTCTCTTACTGGAACGTTCTACAAACAGATAAAGTGTATCTCTGGACAACAAAGATCAAGGTCAATATCATCCAGCAGGCGATATTTCGGACCCTTAAAGAGTACATTTAAAGAGTAAAGGTTTGCTTCTTGTCATCGATAATGTCTAGATCCACAGTATTGATATGACCAAAATATAATTAACAGAAAGGTGAAGTTGAAAAATTACAAGAATCTTGAGAAAAATCAGCTAAGTTAAAATGTGCTACAGTGTGTCATTAAAACACAAATAATGGGGGTTTGTACTTATTACAAGTCATTAAGTTTCCTTTGTTTTTCAAAGTAATTGGGGATTTTATTGACGATATTTTTATCCCGAAAGATACTAGATAAGTCGATAAAATCAGACCCTTTCTTAATAAATTTTCATTTCATAATATGGTGTGTTTTAACATTGCATGTACATTTAATAAATGTTAAATCTAAACTATAGCTAGGAAAGATATCATACACATATATTTTGAAGCCTTTGGTATGTGTAGAAAATTGGAGGCCAGACGTTCCGTTCTCAGATAAGAATATGTGACAAAGTACTTTGAGTATTGCAGCATATACCAAAATTAGAAAAGACACGGGACAAAGGTAATCATATGAAAGCCAAATGTAAAAGTAAGAACAAATATGTGATGGGTCATTTAGCAAACCCAACAGTAACCGCCCTAGAACGGTCAGTCGGCACGGGGCCAACTGGGGTGCTTAAACCTGTTTTACAGAGCTCTAACCTCGCATTTCCTGAAGCGTTTCTAAATTACAAGGTGAAAAGAAAATCGATTTATTTGAATAAATGTCCAAGCGCTGACGTTTTTGTTGTTTTTATAAGATATAACGTAAGTTTTAACGCCTTTGAAAATAATGTTCGCATAGTTTTTATAAGAGAAAGAAATACTATTTGTATTAGAAGTACTACCCAAAATTGCAGATTGTAAATACATTATTTTTTAATCGAGAAAAAAACTGACCAAAGAACTGACGTTCAACCTTCCTGCCAGCCAAATTTTGGAAACTGTGTGTATATCCGTCGACATCAGTGATTATATAGTTGATCTTTATACCTCATATAACATGTTAAGTTATCCTACTGAGGAACGAAAACGTTTAATAAACATGTGAACACAATATTTATTAACATTGATTGCAAAATCGTTATATTCACTTAACAAATCGATTAAGGTGTTGATATGCATATACTTCAATTTATATAAATATCAAATACTTTTGTACCTGTATCAGTATGTAATATTGGACACTGTATTATTTACATTGCATTCTCTTCTTATGTTTAATTGTATTTATCATTAATTTAATAACTGTCACTATAATAATGGAGCTAAATTAAAATTAATTTGTATTATGTACTTTGCATAAGTTGCCAAGTAACACATTCGTCTCTGTAAAACGTGTAAAACGTGGTTACACATGTCTGTTTAAGATTTGACTGGTACTCTTTTCTTCTTTTTTGTGGGATTCATTGAGGTGCAGCGTATATTTATCAGCGTTGTTGTTGATTTTGTTGTTGTTGTTGCACTTGTCTTAGAAATCCAAGCAGTATAAAAAGAGGGCAGAAAATATGTTCTACAGGTAGGTCTTATTGAGTCCAAATCTTATCTTCTTTTCTGAAAACATGAAAGTAATAGAATGTCTTATTCCGGTCATGTTACATTAAATAATCTTATAACTCACTTCACCTTGTTTTATTGATAATTGCAGATGAACTTTTCACACTCATCGCTACAAATGCACTTGCTCAGTTCAAACAGTCGACAAAAAGAACAGGAGGTAAGCTTACGTCCTGTTTCAATATATGATTGTAAGGCTAAGTCACTTAGATTTAGAAGATTTTATAACACGGCATTTTCTGAAAGGTCAACATACGGAATTTAATAGTTTAATTATTAAGAAATGGTGTTAGTTTCTTGCTAACACTCGATTATCTGATAGTAATATGTATATAATGCCTATAGTAATAGCACACACTGCTGTAAAAGCTCGAAATCACCGTAACTGAATATGTCAAAACATAAGTACTATTTCCCATAGAAAATCTTCAATTTAGAAGCGCAAACAATTGTGACGATGTGAAATCACGTTCACTGATTTTATTGTTCACGTATTTCAGACGTTCAGGATTCAATCAAAGTTTCATCGTGGAGAAAGGACTCACGTGTAAAAACACACAAAAACTTGTGCTGTAAGAATTGATATCAGATGCCGTGCGTGCTGTACAGCTAGACTGTGAAACTTTACAAAAATAGTCTGTTCATCAGTGTATCAGAAGAAGCAAAAGGTAAACAACTGAAAACAATGATGTGATGTCTGGTGTTTTATATGTATTTATGAATGATATTCCAGTAATCAAATACGTTCCAAATTAGATGTTGTTGGAGATTGTGTTTTAGATTGTGATATTCTATTTCTGACTCAAGTGTATATCTGGTTTATCATTGAATACCTAAACCTTCGTAAGGGATTGTGTTAGTGGAAACAAACACAAGAAGTCTACCAAGGACATAGTCATCCATACTACGCTTGCAGCCGGGAGTACCAAACGAAAACAACAGGAACCAAAATTTGAAACTTTTATGGTGAGAAATAATACGGAAACTATCTTATGCCTTACCCGGGTGAGGTCATTTTTTCAAGAAGCTGAAAAAATGCTTGCAACTCTTGTCGTATTGGCATCAATGACAATAAAATTTTAATAAGTATGAGGTACTATTATCATTCAATTTTCATATGCCTCCCCTATAGTACTCAGTATACAGTCAGGAAAGGTAAGTAGTACTAAGTATTTCTCTAAAAAGGTAATGACAGAACAGCTTCGATTTCCTTGTATGGTTTCCTTACTCTACCGTCCCCATATAAATGTATTCCATAAAAGAGCGACAGAGTGGCGCTAAAAGACATTCGCTGCGATATATAAACCTTTTCGTCGACAATTTTCAACTGTCGACTTTCAGTAAAAATATCTGATTTTACAAAAGCCTTTAATGATGTAAATAGAAAATCTTACATGAGTGCTTATCTGATATTGTTTTTATTAAAACGAGTCAACTGAAATAATATGAGGCTCTCTTGATAAGTTTCATAAAAACCATGCCAAAAATGCACGAATGTAGGAATCTATTAGATTGTTTTCAGTCTTTCGATAGACAGCGCTTTCTTCGTCATCATATACACAACGACCGAAGCTTATCCGGAAGTTCTAATGCAAACCTCCTCTGTTAAAAGTAGTTCCTAGCAATAACTATTTGACTTTATACAAACGTAACAACATGGCAATTATAACGTTTACACACTGTTTTCCTCTTTATTGAGAATCTTTGTCTATTTGTATAAGTATGTATTTTCTCGGTATTTGGATGTGTGGAGACATGAGAGATCTTTCGTTTTGGTGTATGTTTTTGCAAAGGTCCACCGTGGAATTGTTAAACAAAATACTGTTAATGCCAGCATGTACCTTCATATGGAGTGCAGATCCAACATAGTGGTCACATTTTGTGGAGGAATCTTTGTTGGATTGTTGTTGCCGAAAATGATGCAGGATGGAGGAAATGTTCATGTGTTGTTTTGCATTTAAGTTGCTATAATTATAAATTAAATGATTTGTTTAGCGGGAACGCTGTTGTCGGACAGCTCTAAAATAAGATCTTCTTGCGCCAAGGTTTGATAGACGTTTCTCAGCGCATATTCCAGCATTTTTCAACAGTTGTGACATCATAGTAGATAGTTTGTTCACAACAGCTAGATTTCTCTTGAACCAGGCATTTGTGTCTACATGTACAACTGCTTTGTTGCTGATGCTATGTAAAATGTGTTCTTTAAGGGAATAACCGTGCGGACTTTCGCTTTGTATTGTTTGTACAAAGTGACTCTTTTTGGATTTTCCAAAATGGCTCGTACCTGTTACTCTGTGTATATCCCTCGGATTTATACCCAAAACAGTAATCGGTCATTATTGTTGTTAACAAATAAGGCGTTTTAATACAAAAGCAACACATGCGCTTTGATGCACGTGAGTTTATGTTACTAGTTATGTATGACATTTATGTCAAAGTTTTATGTCCCTCCTGGAGAGCAAGTTCTGTGATAATGCATTTAATGTTACTACAACGTTACTTCGTTACTAAAACCAAAACAAATTTGATAGTGAATGTCCTAGATTTAGGTCTATAGTTGCTGCTTTCGAAAGAAATTATGTAGCCTTCTTAATATTGTGAACAATTTGAAAATTTGATGCTATAGTTCAATGCAAAGATACTATATGCTTGTAATAGATATGTACACATAATAATGTAGTTCAATGTTTGAATACTATGTAGTTATGTTTTAGACTGCTCTGCCCTTGTAACCGATATGTATATTTGACAATTAAATTAATTGTTAGAATACTCTGTGCTTGTAATTGATATGTACATTTAACAGTGTAATTCAGTGTTGAGATACAGTCTGCTTGTAAATGACGGGGTGGAGTTTTACTTGAAACAGGTTTGTGCATTCGGAAAGACTTGGCATGATACAACACCTAGTCACAATATCCTGACAACGGGCCGACCAGAAGTAAAGCAATCCTTGTAATAACGTGAGCGTCACCAAGGCACACATACCAACATTTCTTCCTTGGTATACAGCATCATGGGATCGAACCCTCTTCCTTTCGTACCTCGAACAGACGCTCTATTTACTGTAAGGTGCCAGTACACGAGACTAAAAATTATTTTTATACTTATATTGAGTAACTTATACTATGGTTATCCACTGGATTTTTTGAATGCATAATGTACTTGACGCGGAAGAGGGTTCAGGGGGAATGTCTCCTTTTACCATTTTTATAAAAGTATACATCTAATGCTTCTGTGTTAACAGTTTTCCACTTTATTAAAAGCAATTTGCTGAACATTTAAGTACCGAAATGCGAAATATTTAAGCTATTTTAAATAACAAAACAATACAACAAAAATATATTTACAATCTTAATTAAACTCCTTGAATTATTTTACAATTTTCTATGTACATTTGTTAGGCTAACTTTTCTACGCTCTTTAAAACATGTACATTTAGATAACATTATAACGCAAAAAAAAAATAATTGTAAAGACGTAATAGTATTTACGTACTATTTACAAATTTAAATTATATTAACATTAATTTATGCTCTGGTAAAATAGGAGCTAAATTAAGTTCTATCAACCATTCGACCTTTCTCTTCCATAGTTTAAACTCTGAAGATTTTTTCACTGGTCATTTTTGTAATTGTGTATGTCTGGCATGGTACTAATCATGACAACACCTATATAGATCGCAGATTTTTAGAATCATCAATCGCAAAATCCCCTTACCCTTAATTAGTATCAGCAGATGCGAAACCATTTACATATACAGCAACTTTACATTTTTATCCACAAAACCCTTTACATTGTGTTGAGTTTTTATTCTCCAATACAACGTCTAGAATGGAAACAGAACCGCAAACTCGCCACAAACCCGGGTTCTGTAAAGCTAGTTTGCAACGAATTTAAAATCCGTTATTGTAGCAAATAAGGAAAATGACCGAGACTTAAATGATATTTTAGTATATGATTTATCTCAATTTTACGCAAAAAAAGCTTTCGTTTATGCTTTGATCGACCTGGAAAATACAAAACAGGCTTGAAACCAACTAACAAACTTTACGATTTGACATTTTGATAGTGTTTTCCTTTCGTAAAAAGACTACGTTTACCTTACATAAATCTAAATTAAATGCACAAGCAATGATGGCGTCATCGCACTGTGCTTGGAATGCATAATGTATATTTTGACAGTTTGGATGTTCCACATGCATTTCAGTTATTTTGTTCTTCAAGTTTATACAAGGGTGCGAAGGACTTTTAAGCTTAATCTTGCAAAAAAAATATCAGAACTCTATCGATTTTTTTGCAGTGTAATGTACAAGAAGCTTGTTTGCTTCCTCTCGCCATTGTTTCTCGTCCTGGAAAATGCACTGACATCAGTATATGGGTACTAACTATGGGCGGGGCCTATTCGGTTGGCTACATCTAATGCTTGACTCTGATTCGAACGTTCGCTTAATTAAGGCTAACACCCTTATCACACATGACTATAATAAGTGTGCGAAGAAATTTATTGGAGCGCACATGCCACTGATTACAAATCAAAGAGATAAAAACATGTCGGGCTATTACGGCATGTCAGAAAACGATGTCATGCGACGGGCGATAATTGCCTAGGAAGAATACTACCTGTACGTTATTTCTCCGTCAACCCCTTGATGTAACCACATATTTTAAGTGTTCCAGTGTAAAATATCTGAAAAATGATAGGATTTGACTGATACTTGTGTAAAACAATGATACGACGCATTAGTTTCACTTTCATTGTTGTCTGGGAACTAAAACACAATGTATCATTCGACAATCAAAACAAATTGCTCTATTATTTTCAGCTGTTGACTAAGTTCATAAAATAAGCATATGTGTCTACCAACAAATAAACAGAGTAAGGTCCGAACACACTCCGTCCTATTTAGGACCCTGGTTAGGTTGTACACGGCACACTCTCGTTCAAGTGATTAAAGTAGATTAAATTAAGATTTATTATTAAAGCAGTCGTCTAGTATTCGGCTTTTTAGAAGCTACAAAGCAGTTTAAATTTCAAAGTGGATTTAAAGACCTGGCAGGCATACCAATAGTTTTACATTAGAGCAAGATGTATACATTGTTTTCTTTAGTTACCAGGCGAAGTGGACAAAAAATGGATTTGACTGCCAGAAAACATCTTAAAATGATTAAGGACTAGCTGTTAAAATGTCTCGAAATAGATTGTGTAACTGTATAGTTAAATAACCTGACAGATTTATCTGATTTAAATAATTTAAATTGTGCTGAGATTCTTGTCTTTTGGCATCTACCTCGATTTAAGTTTTATTTTCTTCGTTGAAGACCAAAAACTGGTTTTTGTGGTAATTGTGCTTGTTTTTATGATGCCTTTTAGTATACAGGAATCCGTTTAAACTGACTGATGGAGAGAATGAACAGCATTGAGCTTATTGATCTAAACAAAGAGACATCTATTGTGTGTCGTGAAAACTCAACCCCCGATGGTCTACCGTGCATAATGCTGAAGGAGCCGACAAAACGGCGTGTTCTGGTTTCACGACATAAGAATTTTACGTCGCGCCTTGCTGTTCCCCTCCCAGGACATGAATATAACTTCCGACGAACGCCGTCAGCAGGACGTCGCACCCCACGAATGTTACGTCCACACGTTCCGCCGGACACCAACGATGTTGACGCGTTACGTATGAATCTCGACGCAACCCCAACGCCAGTTAAAATGCGACCACGTCTAAGGGACAGAATCGACGTCAACAGATGTCCGACACCGATGCCTTCTGAAGATGACGTCAAGAGGGTTCAAGCTCATCAGAACGTCCACATGTTCGAGTCTTCAAAAACTAGCCCAGCTATACACATTGCGCCCTGGTCGAGCCATGATAGAGACCTAGAAAACGGGTTCGAGATCTGGCGAAACACTGTGCCACCGTCAGGGTTGTTGACTAGTAAGTATAAACAGGTTTTAAGAAAAAAATCAGTAGCAAGATGCGATTGTTCGCTCACAAAACTTTCTCAATATTGCACTGTTTTATGTCCGCGGCATTCCACTTCTCCGTGTCCATATTCCACGTCAGCAAAAAACTTGAGTACAAGTCTTTTTCCATACAACCCCAAACGTAACTGTCAGTTTAATAATAAAAATGTGCGTTCATGTATAGTTGGATTTTATACTTTGATTATGAACTAGTTATTCCAAATGATGTTATAGGGAAGTCTCAACTGCCGGGACTCTATCTTAAAAATAACTTACTAAATCAAGTATGAAATATCAAGTGTTCACAGATTTATACAATCATTGTCTTATTACGTATTCGATAGAATGGAAACATGCCGATAACAAAAACATACCAAAGGTATGTTGTTGTTGTTTAAATTTTATAATATTTCGCAACGCCTTTAGTGAAATGTTTTCCATTTGTACATAGCACATAGGTTAATAGTCAACTTATAAAAGTAAAGAGTCGATTTGAAAACATTTTAAATATATTTATTGAGATCCCCTTAAGAAAGGGGTGTTGTAAAAGGAAATACTGCATTTAATCAATTGCCATGCTCATTTAGTAGTAGTGTTTATACCGAAGATAGATAGAGCTCAGGGACGGATTTAGGCGGGGCGACCTTAAATGTATGTTTCTTGCTGATGGTGTCTTTGCTTTTTTGTGATTCAAACTCCAATAAACAACGGCCGCATAACATGCAACAAGTTATTGAGGTATGTTTCCAATATCACCCTAAACTATCGAACGATTATACGGGAGACGACGCAAAATTTGAAATTATAAGTTTGTTTATTTTTACTCATACTGCAACAATTGACCAACGGGAAGAATATACGTTAAATATGGTTGAACTATATTATCTGTGCTAATACAATGAACATTGCAGAGTAAAGGTTGGATTAGAGTAAATCTCATTTCCAGGAAAAGGGCACAGGAACATCCAAAGATTACTTTTTTGATTTCCACGTTGCTATTTATAGATTAAGCGCTTTGGTACTAAAGAGTGGTCCATCAGAAACCCTGTTTAATTCAACAGCATTGGTGTGATTTCTATGCTCTGGAACGCAAATATACTCCGAGATGGTGTTTTAGTCAGACTGAGTACACTCAGTACCTCCCTGTTTGTTTGTTGTTGTTTTTATTTCGTTGTAACAAGAATACGACACACAGGAGGGAACTTGTCCGGTGTACTGATAGTTTAAATCGTTAGTTCTTTCACCTTTTGAAAATGTGATTTATGAGTTGAAAGTGTTTCTCTTAAAATATATTTCTAGCCACAACAAAAAACTAACTCTTAAAAAATTACATACTGTGCCCTTTGTATTTGTAGCAGTTTAACAATTCTCGGTACATGCTTGTATGAAATTTCAAATGCAGGTTACTTTAACAAATCCGAATAGACTTCAATTCAATACCACTTTACTTGTTTATTCTTGATTTTCAAAATAAGAATTATCTCGCCAGTTCGTGGCGTCAGATCAACGGCGGATGCGCGTAACATTCACACAAAGGCAATCATAACGGGGGCTTTGTCTGAGGCGATAATCCTATTAGAAGGGTATAACCGACAGTGGATTAACCTCGGTGGGATTAACACTTATTCTACTAAGCAAGAATATTGGAGGATTTTTGCACATAGCGTAGATCCAGACCAGCCAGTTCCTGCTGATAGCTGTATGATCAAGATATGCACACGATGCTTAGAAGTCTCAAGAAGTACGTCTTTGTTGCATGTACACGTAGTTGTTAATAATAAAAATGTATATAGTGTGGGTGCTAGTAACATTAGCAGGTTTTGGGTTCTTAGGACAATCGGTTGTGGACACAGCAGTTACCAGTGGCCGTGTGTGCGGACACCTTCAGAAAGTACTTACCTTGCTTATTATTTATTATTCTCCGAAACTTTAATCTGGGTGATATTAAACAACTGTATGGCACATAAAGATAAACGTATGCATGAACTCTTAGCCTGTTTAGTACGAACTGATCAGTCATAGGCAAATAAGTAAGAGGAACTGTCTGATCAGGATCAACACTTTTTGCGAAAAGGTCTCTAGTATTGTCCACATTTAAAGGTTTAAAATACACTAAGATTCTGTACTGATTTTACTACACAGAATCAATAATCACCACAAGTTATTTAATTTAGAGATAATGCTTAATTTAGAGACAGACAAAAAATATTACACCAAAGAGAGGCCTAAAGAGATAGAGGGGCTTAGGTCTGACAAAAGATAAAACTACCTTTGTCCGTGAGGCTAAAGGCACCAGAAAGCCTGGATGATTATATAACGTCATCTCAAAAGTAAGTGATCACGTGTCTCAGATAGGAAATACACGTTTATAATTACGAGTAGACAGTCATGTTTCACGTTTCACGTCTATCGATGTAAGACACCAATAAACATCATTTCAATGGACATTTTCAGGCAACACGTATTTTTTGACTGTTTGAGAAAAAAATTAAATATGCCAAGCTGTCATTTAGCAATATTGGAGTTTACGCAAAACATGTAAGACATATGGTTTTCTTCAACATCCTACTAAAAGCTTTTGGCGTCCTGTACATCCGCAACTCTATGCCCTGGTTCAAATCATAATGAAACTTTCTGTAGTAGTTTTGTATTTAAGAAATATTGTTCCGGGTTTTATTCTATTTTATGGGTTAGCACGTACATCCTAAACAAAAACGGGAGCGGATTTTAAGTGATTTAGACCGGCGGACAAAAAATGAAATCACTTTTGTTCAGATTTCTAAAAATAACCACCTCTTTACAGCCATACAGGGTGATCCTGTTGATGATTAAATGCCGCCGTAATTTCGACCGATGTCCGCCAATGTCTGTCAGCTGTTTTGACCTTCCGAAAAACGGCACAATGTCCGAATGATGGACTGCCTTGGGAATAATTTCAATATTATCACGTTCAGTTACACGCCTGAGCATGTTGCCATGCATGAATTTTAGTGGGCTTTAAGCAATGGTAATGACATCATGTAAGGTCACAAGCATGGTGTATTCGCAAAAAAAAACCCATAACTAACAAATTTAATATGGATGGACAAAACAAAGAACTAACACAATTAACATGGATGGACTAAACATTACGTTGAAAAAATCTAACCATATAAGGGGGAAATGTTATATATTCAACCCAGGGGCGGATCAAGGATATTTTTCATGGTGGCATTGGGGTCCCAATTGAGCGAGCACCAAATGTGCTAGCAGTGAGGCAGGGCGGGGTGTGGGTCTGGGGGGCATGCCCCACCCCATGAAACTTTTGAAATTTAGCAGTCAAATAAAGCCATTCCATGCATTTCAGAAGCTATAGAAACGTTTCCCCTGAGTCCAAACTGTTTGTATTCTCGACGACAAAGATTACCTATAATCCTATTTCTTCATGTGTTGATCGGAAAGATCAAACTGAGCGAAAACCGCAGGTACCAGTAATGTTAGTAGGACTGTTGGATTGTGGTGGGGATGTGGTCATGCTCCTTACTGAAGTGTTGACATCTTAAGCTCAATACTGCCATTTACTGCATTTCAGATGCTTAAATACTTTCATAGAAAGTGTGTTTTAAACAAATATCTAGTTTACATTAATTGCATTTTCATTATATTTAGGGATTGATCAGTGATTTCTTGTCTCATCTATAGCATTAGACACATATATGACAATAATACTATTAGTGCCATAAAGATATGACACACCCTGAAATGTTTAAATTCCTTCATGGAAAATATTTTTGACAGTTTCAGCGGGGTCCGACCACCTCGCCTCCGGCCCCGCTAGATCTGCTCATGCAGGAAATTAGTCTCATAAAATTGAAACTTCCTTTGTTCTGTTTTTCAGGTCGAACCAACGCAGACACTCATGACGCTACTTTTCTAGATAATGACGACCACAACAACGCTAACGACGACAAAACTGATGTCGACGAGTCTGACTTTGACCTGCAAAATCCACAATATATCCAAAACAAGTTTCACCAATTTAGACGCCAGGTGAAATCTCGCGAGAACCCGTATCACGTGATACCAGCTGACTTTGAGCCTGGTCGTAGTTTAACGCCGTGTCCTTCAGTGTCACATTACGGACTAACAGAGCACGTGCTCAACTCCTACGTTCAGAAACATGGTTATGTTAACAGAGACAAAATGATCGCTAAGTGGCTAGTGGACTGTGAGGAAAAATCAAAAGCTGGATTCCAAGTTCCAGCGATTTTACCGGAAATCCCGAATCCAAGAAATAACTTTTCTGTGACCTTCACGGAGGATTTATAATTTTGCTTTCTCTGATAATTAAAGAAGTATGTTTGACAAGCACACAATATTATCGTTTATTTTGTTGTGATGGTATACAATATTTGTATAATAAAGGTGAAATAATTTCCTGTTGCCTGTATATGTGTGGTGTACGGGGGTCAGTTCTCAGTTGAAGTGAGGTGTTAACTGGTAATGTATGTCCAATGCAACACTTAAAATAAATACAGAGAATAAAATGCAATTTGCCCATTCCCTTAATGCATGAGGTTTATGTACATGTAAATGGTGTTCATTTCACGGTAGTATATTTTTCACTACTTGTAGAGCAGGCCGGGCGCGAGCTAAGGGACCAGGTTCCTGTATATCTGGAGTCTGTCCTTCATTTCAATACTAAGTTTTCGCTTGCCCATTATGTATTTACTGAGCAATCGCGAAAAAGCAAATGTTGGCAAACACAACTTTTCTTCCATATACTAATATTGGGGAAAATGTACGTCCACAAAATGATCTTTTCACACCCGTCAAAAAGTCCTTCCATGAAAATAGTGTATGTTGGATTGCTTAGAGAAAATAAATTAGGTTAATGGCGCTAGTAGAATCTTCAAACTTTTATTTTCTTTTCAAATTAAAAAAGGATGTTCTATATATAGCCCATTGTGGGCTTCCTATTGGTTTATAATGGGGAAAATGGCTTGCATAAATGCATTTCTAGCGCAGGCTGGGCACGAACAATCGCGAAAATGAAACATTTTCCTGTATGCCTGGGGTCTGTCCTTCGTTTCAATACTAGGTTTTGCATGACCATTATGTATTTCTGACCAATCGCGAAAAAGCAAATGTTAGCAAACACAACTTTTCTCCCATAGCCTTATAATGGGAAAAAATATATGTTTTACAAAAGCATATTTTCACATCCGTTCACATTCTTTCCATCAAAATAGTGTATGTTGGGTTGCTTGGAGAAAATAAATGCAAGAATTGGACTAGAGGCACCAGTAGCAAGGGGTCTAACCTAAAGTGCGGAGATCGGTGCTTTAAGTCGATGATTTCATGGAGAGCGGTGCAAATGGCGGAATATACAACGGATTTTGTCAAATTTGGACTATAAATTCTGTAAAGTAGGTACATTTTCGTGTATTTTATGTATTGTATATGCGATAACCACCTAGCGGTAAGTTTAAGACACCTGTTGCTGGTCTGATTTTGTCTGTCCGTGCTGTCGTTTAAAAGTTATTAAAGGGATAGTGACACAGGGGTATATAAGGCCCATTGTGACCTTCCTTGTGGTTTATATTAGGGAAAATGGCTTGCGTAAATACACTTCTAGCGCAGATTGGGGGCAATAAATCGCAAAAGGAAACATTTTCCTGTATTCCTTGGATCTGTCCTTCGTTTCAATACAAAATTTTGCCTGCCCAACATGTATTTACAGAGCAATCGCAAAAAAGCAAATGTTGGCAAACACAACTTTTCTTCCATATACTTATATTGGGAAAAATGTACGTGTTACAAAAGCATCTTTTCACATCCGGCAAAAAGTCCTTCTATCAAATTGTGTACGTTAGGATTCTTGGAGAAAATAAATGCAAACATTGGGCTAGTGGCATCCGTAGAAGATTAAAATATTTTATGGCCCATTGTGAGCTTCCTATTAGTTTATAATGGGACAAATGGCTTGCGTGAACGCACTTCTAGCGCATGCTGGGCATGAGCTACCATAAAAAGGAAACATTTTCCTGTATCTCTGGGGTATGTCCTTCGTTTCAATACTAAGTTTTTGCATGCCCACCATGTGTTTACGGAGCAATTGCGAAAAAGATGTTGGCAAACTCGACTTTTCTCCCATAGACTTATTCAGGGAAAAATGTCTGTGTTACAAGCTTCATTTTTTTCAAATTGATTTTCTATAGGGAATAAAACTCGGCGTGCGTCTCTGTTTCCTTCTGGTGTTTGCGGTCCTATTCACAGTTGTTGGCTCTTTAGTTTAGTTCTGATGGTCTGCACTCTCTACCGTTAAATATCTTTAATTATTTACTTCAATATATGTCTTTTTAGTAGATGTTTATTCATTTTATGTAGAAGTATTATTTTAATTTGAAAATATCCTTAAAATAACACTTTAAAATTTCCGTCAAAAATCTTGATGTGAGCCCATTGCAGGGGTGTTTGAGAGAGGAACGAACGACAACTCTGCATGGGAGATTGGATGGTCTGATCTAATGTTTTGGATCTGATATGCTCTCGGTCATTGTAGCTATGGAATTTAACCACGATTGAGTGTGGTTTGTATGCATTTCGTCCTCCCAGTCTATAAGCCTTTTCGAGTGTCATATTAGATGGATCGATTTCAAGCCGGGTACGTATCAGGTCCTTTACAAGGCTCTCACAGTTTTCTGTTTCGCGTGGCCCCTCTTGTATTCCGTAAAAAACTAGGTTCTCATGCATCGATCGTGATTGTAAGTCCAGCACTGCGTCATTCTGTTATTGCAATTTCAGATCATGTTTCTCGAGGTTCAAACACTTTTTACTCAGATCTTTAATTTGACCTCGAGCTTCTTTCAGGTCTTGAGTTTGTTGGTCTGTTTGGCTGCTGATGAAAGCACATGATGCTTCAGTGTCATTATTTTTAGTCTCTAGGTTCGATACTCTTGTTTCTACTTCAAATACCTGGGTTTTTATTTTATTTACGTTTGTTTCTATGCTGTCTAGTTTTGGTAGGGCCTGTTTGATGATCTCGATATCTTCAATAAGTGCAGATGCCGAAGCCGGTGGTTGGTTAGATAATGGTTGTTGCGTCTGCGCCTGAATGTTACCAGGGGTTGAATATATTGCGGGATTCTGAAAACCGTATGACATCTGTTGGGGGAATTAAAAACAGGACATACAGACAGACAGACAGACAGACAGACAGAGAAGGGAGAGAGAGACTCTGTGTCTCTCTCTCACTCTCTTTGTCTCTCTCTGTCTCTCTCTCCCTCCCTCTCTCTCTCCTTTCTCTGTCTGTCTGTCTGTCCTGCTTCGCGACCTCATGTTATTTAGATCACTCTCTACTCAGTTGTAACCATTCTTTGATAACTAGTTTCATTCTTTCTACAAAATATTAAACTGTTTTCTTACAATCATTATGAACGATTGTTATAGTAATGTTTACTGTCCCTTCTGTTTAAGGAAAATTTATTATTATAAAGGGACATTTCTTCCATGTATGTAATGTTCTGTAATACTTATGCACAAGATGCAGGTTTGGCTAGTTTCTTTCTTTCATTGGCAGTTGTTGTTAAAACACAATTTTCACACGTACCCTTTCTGCTTCGATCAATAATTAAGACAGTGGCTCTGAGGTTTGAAAATCATGTCAAGTTGACATGTAAATGGAAGATATCTGACATAAATACAAAATACATCACAAATGTTGTGCTCTCAGATTTACAGGTGCCAGACACATTGGCAGTCATGCTGAACGTTCCGGCACATTTCGGAAGAAAAGACGACCAGATTACCAAAATGTCGACATAAATTCAACTGAGAATAATGTATCTTCAGTTTAATTTTGATTTCATCCAAGTCGTCCTCACTTATAAAGGAAATTCAAAGTTTAATGGAAATTTACGGAAATTTAGGCCATGTCAATCACGACGTCTATTGCAGACGAATATAACTGACAGATGTCTGGTCAAGTTTTTGTACAAACAGGAAACTATGAGTATTTACACACATAGAGAAACAACAACAACAGTAACAGATTAGGAAAAGGACCAGATGTGCTTAAATGTAGGTGGAGCGCTCAAACCTCGTAGAATGGGATGCTTAAACCTTGAAGATTGAGCGCTCCAGCATCACAGATGCTACAAAACATGGTAGGTGGATCCAGCCTCACACTCTCTGGAGATAATGTAAATAGAAATGTCCCAGCATGACAAGGAAACTATCATTAAACAGCGGCAAAAAGTTGCAAAATAAGTATATTTACAAACAAAATAAGTAAGTTATAATGAACACGATTAACTATTAAAATATGCACAAAATGTTTAGCAGATAAAAGCATCGGCAACTTAAATGTAATGTGAAGATTGAATTGAGGAACGAAAGTCCAATGTCCATCAAAGGAAATACAGGAAAACAATCTTATAGGGTGAATTAAATGACAACATAGATTACATGCATGTGTGGCTGATGATATATGATATCCCATTCAGCCAAAAAAAGAACCTAGAGCAGTCTATTAGCAAACACATGAAGGGATTGCTGGATTTGCCGCCATCGTTTACCAATATTGTTCTGTATGGTAGACCAACAAAACTACCCATAGTGTTACTGGTTGAGGAATTCAAAGAGTCAAAGACAAGTCTGGTGCTCACATTAAGAGACTATGCTGATGATAAGATCAGCAAAGCGGGAATTGAAGTTAGGACCGTCCGCAAGTGACCAGCAAAGCAGACGGTAGATCAAACTGAAAGCTCAGTGACATAGTGGGCTCAGTCGATTGGGACAAAGAAGGCCTATGAATAAAACAACAACCAAGATGAAAAAACAAAGTAGAGAACATAGCGATAGTGCAGTTAGTAATATGGAAAGCAGAGGTGAAATAATTGGGTGTAGTGGTTTCCCAGTCCAGTCTCTCTGGAGAATGATAAGAGTATTGGGCATTATTGGACGGACCAGAAAGCCCATAGACTAGGGTCACCAGGCTATAGCAAAGCCGCCGAGCGTGCGTCACGCTGACTCTGACTACGATTTACATCCAGAACGGCCAACTAACAAGGTCGGGCCATACTAGAACGGCCTGAAAACAAGGACGGACATTACCAGGACGGCCCATCTTTTAGTTAGGTATGAATGTACGTAAGTGTAACATAGTTAGGCCGTTATATTTATATTATATTTGTACTGGTATATGCTATGATGTGGCATTAACTCATGATGTTATGCTGTTATATTAGTATACGCATGCGATTGCCTTGGAATTGTATTATAAGTGATTGAATAACAGACTCCTACTTGTGCTAAGAGTGCCTAGTAAATGGTTTGGTCTGGCTGATCGTTATAAAGCCCTTATATCATACTTGCAGTGCAAATTAATGGTTATAACCGAAAAGAGCGTTCAGTTACAGAGAGATAATTCTTGTTTTAACTACGAAGATATTCCATCTGCATTCAGGCCACACCACGGGGAGGCGCTCTTATCATGGCCCGCCCTATTTTTTTTTATTCAACTATAACTGGAATATTTCGAAATAATTTAACTTTGTTTTAACTGTTTATATTCGCGAGCTATTGGTAAAAATATCACTTTTAATATACTAATTTTTCGTTGAATTTTTAAGAAAACGTACTTTTTTAATAGTCCAATTTAAACGCAAACCCTGTAAGCTCGTCCAACTTTATATAAAAAGGCAGATACTTTCATTTGTTTGGAATCCAGTCTGTCCCACAGAGCCGGGCTCGCAAGATTCCGCCAACGAGACGCGGAACAGATCCGCCGTGCCAAGGACCCCGTCTCCACTGTTATCCTGCTACGCACTGCCTCGATCCTCAGAAAGGGGATCATGCGGTACAGATCCAGCAACACTCCCATGGCCTTTTTGTTCAGACGGGCGTGATAGCCTGGAAAAAAAAGAATAGAGGCGACCTAATTCAGATAAGAGTAAAAGATCATGAAGCATGTTATAAAATGTCATCATCTCTTAACTTCAGCGTGGCTTCCGTCATAAACAGACCATCACTAGCTGCCCCGCCATCCGGCTTAAGGAATTCCGAGATAAGGCCGAAAGGGGCGAAACTCCTGTAGACGAGTGGGCACTTTGTTGATGATGTCCATTAGTCCTAGAACTGTATAATTACACAAATGGTCAAATATTTGATTCTTTTACTACACGTATATTGACATGTTGTGGAACTTTTTTTTATTTATACTTAGATTGCCAATAAATCGTCTAGATTTACATGATTTTGTAATATCCTAGAAATGGTCGTTGATAAGGTTGGATGAGACATGTATACACAAACTTAACAAAATATTTAATATATTATAATATATAATAAATAGCCCTTGCAGGAAAACTGGTTTGCCGTCTCAATAACAGTTTAAATGGTATGTAGACTAATAAACTAGTGAACATAATTGTCGACGGGAACTGCAACTATGTTTGCCAGTGAAGAGGGATTAAGAAAGCCAAAATATAACTAAACAAACTGAATTTGTTATACTGACTCAAACTGCTTACAACAATATATGAGTATATAAAGTAAGCATAAACCAGAAGCATAAAATTGCCACTGTGAACGTGTGACACAAAAAGGTCACGGCATGTAACATGTAATATTTGTTCGTATGACGTTAAAACACGAATGCAGAAATAAGCAAATTTGGATGCGATACTTTAACAGATTTACAGATGTTTCGCTACCGTCCGTTTCACTCCTTGTTATGTTCCGCACCTCACAAGTTGGGAAATGTGGTAAATTCGTAGAATGTATGCCAAAAAGAGTACAATTACTTGTTATCAGTATCTGCCATTACACATTTTACGCACGTGCGTAACCTACGTTAAAAAAATCGATCCAAGACGGATGCTCTTTGCCCATCCATTGTCGGATTAATTCGATATGTGACAGATTTTATTATCCATTGAACGTTGATGACTGGTGTTTCTTCACTTAATATATACTTCATAATACTCTCATATTCTTTAACTCGTGCTTTAGAATGACTGGCAATGTAAATATATCATTTCTATGCTCTATATGCCTAAAAATAGCAAAGGCTAGGAATATCCTTGCATTTATCTTTTTTTACAGATAAAGTGATAGTTATTCACATTCAGGACGTTCATTTTACTATACACTGACAGTGTCTTGGTTATTGTAGTGTTCTTACGATAATAGGTTTCTTTTCAGTAACCTTAAGATGTCCAAGTCAGTGGATATTTTGCCCTTAAAAGTAAGCAACTAGATAAGGAAATTATGCCCCACAGATGCTTGGAAATCGCATCTCAGCGCATCTAGAATTAAAAATTTTCTGGGGGAGCCCCCTCCAGACCCCACGCCGCGGATTTCGCGCCTGCGGCGCGATCAGCTCCGGCCTGCGGCCGAATGTTACTCCCTCGCCCCCCCCCCCATTCTGAAATCCTGGATCCGCCCCTGGGACCCCCTAGTAATTTTACGTAATTTCAAAAATGTTCCAGATACGCGTCAGGTAACTGTGTGGATAAAGTTGAAATAATGCGTTTTTTCCTAAACTCTATGTGACAAAAGCTTTAAGCGTCAATTTCTAAGAAAGATCTATGGCGTAATAAAACTTTGTGTGTAAATGTCTTACAATCAGTAACTCGGTTTTTGTATGACTCCAACCCGGAACGGCTTGTATGGCAGCTCTTCAGACTGTATCCATGGATCTTGGTGCATACATGTTTTATGCAGCTTTATTATACAGTGTAACCGACACAATATTACCATAAAGATTTCATCATTAAGAAATGATTTCGACGGGATTTAAGCTGTGTATGTTTAAGCTTTGTATGTATCGAGCCCATAATGATGGAAGGGGAGGTAATTGTGATCACCCTCAATAAGTTGGTGTAATCGTCCCGTTGTCTGTGCCTGTTTGCCAGAATTTGTGTAGTGTATCCTCAGTGATGTAATTTATTGTCAAGATGGCCGAATGGGAAACACCATTTTTTCTCAACAAAAACAAACGTTTCAAGGACTTAAATGGATACAAAATTACATATAGTTCGGCCTTAATTATATTGACGCTTTTGTCTTGTGTAACCATATTACAAAGTGCTTCCGTTAATTGCGGAGATCTCAAATGCTACAATGGAAATTGTACGGGCAACACTACTGTTGTTTGTGAATGTTTTGACGGATGGATGGGTCCTTCATGTTCACAATGTACAGGCAGAGTAAAGTAAGTAATGCACAGATGTCACAAACATTTGAGATTATTTTATGATGATCTTACAGTCACAGGCGTACTATTTGTGATTGCAGCTGTTTGAAAATTTATCACGGGTGTCTATCAAATCAGGGCACCAGACACCTGGGACCTTTATTTGGTGCCCAGTCATTGTTTGGGACTCTTCAAGACCAGAGGCCCCTAGCAAATTGTATGTACATGCAACTGACTTCAATCAATGTTTTTCTTATTGAAGTACTGTTTTGTTTTCTCGTATGTCGGGCCACATCCCCTGACTACACTCCCTAAGCCACTTTGAATGCGAGACAACTTGCACATCATAATCATACCAAATACTTAAAGTAAATCCAGGCGTTTTTCTGCCTATTTTGGGAAAAGCAGTCTGGTCATTATGGGAATTTTTATCGACAAAAATGCCTATTTTCGGAATTTTTGTATCGATAAAATGGTCTATTTGGGGAAAATTTTGTGTGCACTTAATTTGTTAAATCAGTACATTTTACTATACCAATATACTTTATTAGTTAACATTTATAATTAGCAAACCTTTAAAGGAAATTTTTTTTTCATTTAAATTATCCATCCTATGAAATTGAAATTCTTGAAAAACACAGTGACATCAGGGTGTTCGGTTGACCCGAGCTCCCGGGTTTTGACGCACGAAAATTCTGAAATACCCCTAACTGACGCACATCAATAAAGCGGCGGGGGTTATTTTGACCCGTGACAATTTCTACCCGTGCGTTGGTCAAAATCACCTACAGCTTCATAAGAAGTGAGAAAAGACGACAATGGGTGGAGTCTGCATATTAATGAGAACAGATTCATACACGCACACACAAACACACACGCACGCACTCGTATCACACTTCGGTGATTCTACGTGATATATCCGAAGCTTGTCGGAGATTGCCGAGTAGGTACGCGCACGCATCTATTACCTTCTGCTAGGAGAAAAACAATACAGTAGGCGGAGACTGCATAATTAATAGGAAACAGGTGCTCTAATTCTGCCGATGAGACGTTTGCTCGTATGCGCGGCTAATTTCAATATGGCGTTTTGACAGAGGTGTAGAAAAGAAATAAATCTTAATTGATCGGCATCTGTTTACTTGTAAAACATGTTTGTAGCATCCTGATGCATCGGAAGCAATTAAGGACGACTGTAGGCACTGTATAAGTACTTGATTGGACCACCAAAATGTGTGATTACTGCAAAGGAGCGAAGCGATGCGTCCGAGTATAATTTAATTTGACATCGATTTAGAACTATGCACACTAATACGGCAAATCGATTGATCGTATCTACGTAAGATGTACTTGTTACTTGAATGGTTGAAATTATGGCTAAAAAAAGCTTGTTTGACGTTTTGATATTTCAAAATAAGTTTTGGGCACAGACTACTGTTTGACACAGTACATTTTGTACTGAAAACCAAGTTCTTGTTGTATTGCCTGATGGTGCCTTTAGATATATTTAGTTAGGAAATATGCGTTATTGAGTGGCCGAGAATGTCGAATCTTACATTTATAATTGGTTTTGGAGTGACGTCAGTTTTGGGAAGCAATATTATTTTTAACGGTGACAATTTAACAATGTTAATTGATATGTTTAATTTTTTTTATTTGATTGTCATAACTGAGATGCAGAAAAAAAACACTTTTAAGCAATATTCTGTTTATTTACTTGTCCCAAGCAAACTCTTAGAATGTCATAACTGAGATGCAGAAAAAAAACTCTTAGAAATATCAATAATTCCCATCAAGGCTTAATTATACAAAATGTGGTCGTCGATGATTTAATTGTAATACAATAATAATTATATACACAAAAAATGATGAAATAAATGTTATAAAGAGAAAAAGATCTAAAGAAAAACCTACATTCTAAAAAAAGAAAAATTAATTTACTGTTAATAGTAAAACACAATCAACATTGATATAACAGCATATTTGCGCTTTATGATGTGCTACACAACACACAGATATGACCCTCAGAAATTTGAATTTGACTCCTGAAAATTTTGACTGAGGGGTCAATGACCCTTGAAGTTCAGAGTCTACCAAACACCCTGGACATGGTAGTAATTTAATGGTACATGTAGAGTATTATCTAACATTACCAATAATGGAACCAAATCTTTTAGCAGAAATAATTTCAATAACTAGAAACAAAAAGAACATCAGGTGACCATTTCGTTCCACAGTACCGTACTTACTCACTTGTAAGACGGGGATTTTTCCTTTAAATTTCATGTTCAAAGTGTGGGGCTCGTCTTATAGGCGGGGTCTAGCGACCTGGCAAAAGGTTTCATGTTGTTTTAGGGCGAAAACATACCACATAAACTTGTTAGCAGTTATGCAATGACCCGACGTGCCGTCATTATCGACCGCCGATAACTTACCTTTATTGAACTTTGAATTATGCCTGTGAATGATTAATTGTCTCACATACATTTTCCTTTGTTCTGCATGAAACACAGCTTATTATCCATCAGTAAACACTGAGACAAACTTTCAACTTCAGTCTGCTAAATACACCAAGCTGTAATTTACTTGGCATATCTGTGTAGACTTGCCTCATTACACAGGTCAAGTGACTGACTCTGAGATAAGCTGTTGTCAAGGTGATATCGATCGGAGCAGTCTGACAGTGAGGGAGTGAACGATGTGTTTTTATAAGCAGCTGCAGATTACATTTCTCCATGAAATTATTGATTAGTGGCATGTACACAAGGACAGTGCACTGTTCCCTGATATAACGTGTACTGTCATACCAGATTTGGTGACGTAGGTAAAAAAAATTAATGTCATGCCGCCACGAGCTACAGGATAGCAGAGCAAATGACACTAGATACATCCTGTAACGTGTGAAAATTACAGTCACTGTTTACCAGTCAACCCTTTTGTTGAGACAGCATGACTGGTTGACACTCCTCTTCATTTTTTCGCCTCGTCTTATAAGCGGGTCGAAGCAGAAACGGGCAATTTCACAGGTGAAGTAGGGGGGTCGTCTTATAAGCGAATAGTCTTTTAAGTGAGTAAGTACGGTACTTTAACAGTTCGAACACTTTAACTCAACAAGTTACATTACAACATTATTTTTCTCTGCTTTCTGGTTTTGAAAGCTTCACAGAGTTCTTTCAATGTTTCATCATTAAGGTCAAGTCCTTCTATGCAAGTAAACCTCAAAACGCTGGCGAATTTTCTTGCTGTAATACTTACTGTTGTGCGAAGACATTGTCGCGAAAATACATTACACTAAGATATGCAGAAGAGTTCGTAATTTATCGCTGTAGTATGCTTATATCTGGGCACTTTTCTTATGGCATAAATGTGGAAAAAACAATTGTTACTGTACGTTTTCGTATATTTATTACGATTTCTGCAGATATTTTGGAATGAGGATGTTTTCAATTGGGAAAAATGTTAGTTGAATTTCATTGGGAACGGGGCCGTTTGCTTTAGGAACGCCTCCGTTCACCGGAGGCGCAGACAGTGATGAAAACCCCCTGAAATCTGAGTGGAGAAAATAATCCTGTCCCTAACGGGGATTCGAACCCGGGACCTTCAGATCAGTAGGCTGAAACTCAACCACGTCACTAAAGGATTAACCCAACAGTAAGGCTGTTGGAAGTGCCTATATGTAATACACTCCTCCCCCTTTACTTTTTTTTTCTGGGCCCAAGCCCATCTTAGGACAGCCACACCAGGCTTCCGTTTACTTCTGACACCATTAAAGTAAATCTTAGAGGAGAAAATAATCCTGTCCCTTACTGGGATTCGAACCCGGGACCTTCAGATCAGCAGACTGACACTCAACCATGTCGCTAAAGGGTTAACCCAACAGCAAGGCTGTTGTAAGTGCCCATATGCACTACATACTAAAGTCATAATTCCCATGTAAACATTATACCTTTAGTCAAAAGAACGTTGCATAAAAGCATTAATCTAATTGGACTTATAATTTACTACAAATAGCCACATTGAGTCTTTCAAAAGAACGCCAAAACACAAAGTCACTTCTAGATGAAGGTGGACAGATCTGCAAAGAAAATTGTTGAAGGAGTCGCATTATGTTGACAGTGTGATAAGCCTATAAAATGCAGTGAAGGTACAACCAACCAAATACGCATGTAATTGTCATCAATAAAACTCTGTGGGACCATCAACACTACACAGTTGTAAATTTTGCAGTTAATTTGTTGTTTGACTGTTCTTTGTAATCTTCTAGTCATGTTACCTTCCTCTTTCTTTGTTAACCTGTTATAAAGCATATAAATATTTTACTGAGGGATTTGTTGTTCATTCAGTTATTACACTGATTGAATTAGCCCCTTATGATAGTATGATCAAATATGGCAATATTAAAATTATGGTACGTATTGTATGACTATGTATTGCAATATATAATATAATGTTACAAACAGTAAATTGTATGTTCAATAAGATTGATTCTTCCATCAAATATGCATTTTTCTTAAATTGAGAAATTAAATTGTGCAGAAACATAAAAACATAATTCAAAACTCTTGTTGTAAGGAATATCGCAAAATTAAATCGAGTACTCAGCATCTCCTGTACTGTTTAATATAAACTCCCTTGACAAGGATTTGAATTTGTATTACATTTTCAGTTTTTTACTTGCAATCTTTTTTTATCAGTGCGAGCATTTTTGACTTAGAATGCACTTAAATTGGTAGCAACCAAAATAAACAAACATTGTAAAAAAAACAACATGGTATGTTGATTGTGTATCACGAAACAGTATTGACATCACTTAGTATCACAATATACAGGTATTCCATGATAGCGCTAACATTGTATATATGGAGCAAATTGTCTATTATTTGTACTTTACATGAGCTTGTTTGGCAGGAATTATCATGTCACTGCCAATTTGTAACACACAGTCTTTTTTGTTGAAGTCAGCTTCTTGGAAAACACTTTGGAAATATACTAAGTATATATCTTACTGGTGTTAGTGCTAAAAATGGCTAAAAAAATTATATACTTTTTTAACCTATATCTAGAGAATACTTTTGCCCACAATCCTTAACTTTGTTAGGGACATAAGACACAATAAGTTAATGGCCCTTTTTTGTCTTGGGGTCAATATTGCAAAGGTTAAGGTCCCAGTGGCCTTGAACATGAGTTTAGTTTAGGAGCAATATCTAAAGAAGGCATTGGCTCACAATCCTTAAACTTGGTAACAATGTTGGTTTTGGTAAGAAAATAACCCTTTTTGTTTTGGGGTTAATGGCACAAAAGCCAGTCATAGCAACCCAAAAAAGGATTTTGTCATATTTTGGGACCGACCCAATAGCTCAGTTGGTAGAGCGTCGGCTTGCGGATTGGGAGGTCGTGGGTTCAAACCTTGGCCAGGTTAAACCAAAGACTTAAAAGTTGGTAGTAGTGGCTTCCCTCGTAACGCTCAGGGCTAAGGGGACAGCATTACGCCTGACTCGTCAGTGTCAGTATAATGGACCAGCCGGGTTCAAGCCCTGGGCACCTCATAAGTGCCCCTGTGCTAAAATAATGGAAATGTCAGTGCACAGTATCTGCAAAAAATGTATATTGTGTATATTGCTAATTAGAAGAAAGGTTAACAAGTTGTGTGTTTTGCCTGAGTAGGTTTAATGCAAATTAAAATATTATTCTTACATGGTAAATAATGCTTGCTATATGAATGCATATGTATAAGGATTGTACTGTACATTATTTTCCCATATGCACAGAAAAGCTGGGAACAGACTCTTTTCTTTTTCTTTTTGCATCGAGCCAAGATACATCGGTTTAAGTTGTTGTGTTGTGCAACATCACGGTGGCTGTTTCACCCTTTGATTTAAATTATCAATTATGATCCAGTTTTATATAAGGTGTCATATACAACTTCCGTCAAATTTATATTATGTTTACAAATTGTTTGCAAACTTTGCTAGGTAATTTATTCCTAAAGTGCATAAGGTAGACCATAAATGATTGGCTGAGGTACTGAGGTAAATCATACCAATTTGGCAAATAGTATTATCAACAGATGACATCTATCATTTGTACATATTTATATCCCTGTAATAATTTTGCAGTCCAGTAAATGTGTTAAGAATGGAAAAAAAAATTTAGAGTGTGCATGATATGCTGTATTTATTATGCAGTGACTGTGTTTTGTTTAGATGTATGGTAATTAACCATTCAGGCTTAGTGTCTGTGAATAAATTACTTCACATCTGAACAAAGTGCATTATTATAAGATTTATCACTCAAAATATAAAAATAAAAAGTTTCTAAACTAGCACTATGCATGTTTTAAAGCAATCTTATGTGACTTATTTTCATTTCTGTTATTATACAATTTAAATCATCAATTATATATTTATCTTTAATATTATATGAAAGGAAGGAAGTAAGAAAGAGCTGTTCAGTTTAAAAAAAATGAGAACACAAAATGAATAGGAATTATCCCACTTGGTTGATAATGAGTAAGTGGCTAAACAGGCTTTGTATTCATGACAAAAATACTTGTAAACATGTGTAAACATGGAATACATGTACCGGTAGTTACAACAGAGTGTTAAACTTCAAGCAAAACCATAAGAAAATGTACCAGCATAACAACATGTACACAGCAAAACAGAGTGAGTTGGGTACATTTAACTTCTTACGATCAGCATCAATTGATCTTGCTAAGGCAAAAGGTGTGGATCAAGGTCATCCAGCTACCACTGCCAGGTATCTGATTAGGACCAACACCATTTGTGGCTGAGGTCCATGGAAATATGTCAAGTTACCTGTTTATATAGTTGTTAGCAAATAACTAGAACTTTTGTACTAGTAAATAAGAAATTGAGCATAAGAAAAGCATTGTTGGACAGCATCAAAGGGCATCCATTTTATATTTTAAGCATAGTAACGAAGACAGTGTCTTGCCCATAACAATGAGTGAACCCTTAAGAAAAAAAACAACCTTACACTGAGTGTCATATAGTAAGTTTACAAAATGTTTTAACAATTAGCCTTGATATGTATGACATGTTACAGCATTCACATTGTGTAAATGTTAAAAATATTTCAATAATTTGACCAAAGATTTATGGGATTCATTTAAGGTGTAAAGATCGAATGTCATTCTTTAAGCTCGCATTCTGCATTGCCAAATAGGAGCTTGCTGATCTTTATCAAAGCTGTTTGCATAAACTTGGTAACATCATGCTTAGCAGGCTAAGTGTTGAAATCGGATCCAACTCCTACAATAATAGATCATGCTTAACATTTCCTAACAAAGCTGTACTCAGAGCAAGAGGAAATTTATCACAGAGAAACATATCATTTATGGCATGTACTTGTGAAGTTTTATGATACCAGAACAGTCAGAGACATCTTTATCTGGCACAGCAGGCCAGTGAACAACAGAATGATTTATGACTCACGCCTATGTCAACCCTGAGCACTGCAAGTGTTCCTCTTGATACAGTGGTTTTGGTGGGGCTGTTTTCACTTGATTGGTAATAGGTCTTTAACTCAGTACATCATGCTACATGTAAACAAATGCTTTAACTTTTTTAATTTATTTGTTATTGTGTTGTTTTATAGCAACTATGTACAAATACTTTATTCATCGTTTTTTCATATATGCAGCTTCACAGGTTACATGTATTGCTGAAAACTAAGTATCAAGTAATTTGGACCTTAATTAGATAGGACCCTTATTAGAAAACTCCAATGTCAAGCAGGCTGATCTGGTCTGGATCTGCAATATTTGCTTTAGCATCTTAAATTTATAGAAGACTAAGAGTTTTTTTAATTGAAAAAATGTGCACATTAGGAAAAAATTCCCTATCAACAGTTCAAAAGGCCTTGAGATTACATAATGCTATCCTTGTGAATGTTACTGAGTCTGGCCAATAGCTCTTATTTTTATAGAGATCATTGTATGTAAGTTTGATATGTACATAATTCAGACATGTGTTGATTTTCTGATGACAGCATTCTCACATCATGTGGAGCATTATCTGTGTTGACATGCTGTGGTTATCTTGTTCAACCATACATGTACATGTAGCAGGTACATGTTTTTTGTTTGGACTGTTCATGTTGAAGTAGACACAAAGATATTAATGTCTGCATGTGTAAAACTTCCTTGTTTGTTATTGTGGGCAACTCAGGTCAGGTGGCTGCATCACAGTGCAATACTACTAATTTATATTACATAAAATGATACCATATACACATATCTTGCTAAATTTATTACTATCTTACTCAAACAAACTTGTATGTTTATATAAACGGAGGTAAAGGACATATTGCTAGAGACTTATTGCAAGGTTAGTGTAGTATAGATTCACCCAGACAGCTCCCAGCAAGAAGAGCTGAATGATCTCAAACTAAACCAATTCGCTTTAGCCTGATTAATTCATGTTTAGGAATTTAAGAGTTTGTTACCATTATCACCATTTTATATCCATTTTTCCAACATTCACAGCTCAGTTTGACAGAAGTAAGTAAAGATTGTTGTTCCATCAGTCCCTTTCCTTAGCATTGGTAGAGTCATGTGCAGACTGCTGTCATGTTGTAGTTGACCATATTAAACTGGCTCGTTTACGGCCTGCCAGGTTGGTAGATGCTAAAATGAATGTTTAATTTTACTGACCAAGGCTGCTTGTTTACTAATAAGGTTTATCCCAGGGCTGCATTACCCAGTTTTAAGATATTTGAGTGGTAATCTTGCCATGTATGATAATCATGTCCACTGTCTAAGGTTTGATGTTGGAGTGATGGGAGTGAAGTCAAAACTGTATTTGTCATGCTGGATACCAAATCAAAATCAACTGCAAATACAAAGATCTTTGTATTCACCTCTATACAATTACAGACATCATTCTTTTTATGAAAATGTAGTTCCTGGTCCTGGGAGCTCCTATATCAGGATCCACACTATTTTCTACACTGTTTCATCTTGTGTACATTCTGTCACCTATACATACAGATGTATGGAAATAAGTAAAAATTTGGTGTGGTTTGTTAATACATTTAGCTAGTCAAAGCTGAGTGCTAGAATTGCTCCTGAGTCTGTAGCAATTTGTTTCCATGAATTTGTTAGCAAAAAAACTAAGAGTGCTTATTAATAAGAGTTAATATCTATGACATCATCTTATATTTCCAGACTGACTGATCATGTGGGCCTCATCACAGATGGGGTTGGGAACTACTCTGAGGACAATAAGTGTACATGGCTGATAGAACCAGATCCCCCTGGGGGCCCCATCCGATTGGAAACCCATCAGTTTGCCACTGAGTGTGGCTGGGACCATCTGTATATCTTTGATGGGGACTCAGTTTACTCTCCTCTTATAGCAGCGTACAGGTAAATATACATAGAAAGTCATATGTGTTATCATTGTCACTAATAAGTGGGTATTTTATTTGTCTAGACACATGCAAAGGAAGAAAAGTTGAACTTTGACCATTAATGTTTATTTTGCATCTGTATTCATTGTCACATAACTCAGTGCTGACTCTTTGTTTGTTTCTTAAATGGATAAATATGGGATATAGATCTTTTTGTCATTGTTTGCTGTTATGTTTATTTACACGCAAAACAAAGAGTTAAATATTTACATTAATTATTCGTATTTTTAACTGATAAGTTGCACTTATCACTTGGCACACACTCATACAAAGTTCAGTATTCCTGGATTCATAGACTCTTTATCTAGACAAATGCTACCCCAGGTCATTTTAAGATTACCTTTTCAAAGAAGAAGAATTCATTGTAAATGCTTTGAGGTCCAGTACATATTTGATTGAACTTGCATTTACATAGTTTTATTAGTAAACAGCTTTCAGTTCTTTATTTGCAGTGAAGAAAACCATTTATCACAGCAGTTAAGATAAGGAAGACAATAAATGGCAATATTAAACAAAACACATTTTGTAAGTAAGTTTCGTGTAAATTACTTTGATTAAATTGTTGTGTTTGTCTTCTCCAGTGGACTACTCTCAACCAGTTATGAAAAGAACGTCACATTCAACGAGATTGTTGCCAAATCCGGCAAGGCTTACATTTACTTCTACAGTGATGCGGCCTATAACATGACTGGCTTCCAGCTTAAATACAGGTACGGCATTAGTAAACTACATCCTGATGCAGGGAAAATGAAAATGCTTTGGCTTTTTTAAATTAATGATTCAGCAAAGTAAAGCAACACCTCCTCATATCGGTCTTTGGCAGTTTCTTATGATACCTATGTTAATGTGTTCGCATACAGTAACACAAACGAACGCACATGTTCTTTTGTGACCAGTAGATCAGCTGCTCACTATGTAGTTTACTGTTATATTAATTGGTTTAACTGATTTATGTGAAAAGATTTGATCAGCATTTAAGTAACTCCATTTTCACAGAGCTCAGACAGGTGTCATATAGCATGAACTATGTCCATCCATCCTCGAATGGAATAAGTCAAAAGCATTAAGTATTTTAACATTCAACCAAGGTGCCAAGAAGCCCCTTCCCTGACCATAATAAGAAAAACACCATTTAGTCTCTTCTCATTTGCATTTCAGTGTTGGTGAATGTGAGAAAAATTGCTCTGATAGAGGGCGTTGTGAGAACCAGACCTGTCATTGTGACCCGCAGTATTTTGGGATCTTTTGTGAGTTGGAGCAATGTCCAAACAATTGTTCCGGCATTGGTAACTGTGTCAATGGGGTGTGTAACTGTGGCACAAACTTTAGAGGTGAGTCATTGAGGAGTAGCAATACTCCATTGGTAATGCCATATGACCTAACTTTGTACATAATTTAGCAATGTGTCAATTATTTCAGAAAATAAATTGTATTAATTCTCTGTTGGTCTTAGTATTGGCAATCGCAATGCAACCTCATTGTGATGGTTGTCATTTTTTCTTTACCAAAGCATTGCTAGGCCAATTGGTCAAAGTAGATTGGTCTTAAAAGCAAGTTTCTCTTGCAAGAAGAGTGTACTACATGTATAATTGTTATGACGTGTTGAACATAAGCAGATGAATGAACAATACTAGAAAGTAGTTCTTACAAGCAGAAATTCTTCATTGTTGTGTTGCCTAAATAGTAAAGTGATTTTAATGGTAGAGACATTCTAACAACTAACTAGGTCTTTGATATTTTGTAGGAGAAGGAAAAAAAAAATCTTTTTTCTAGTACTAAAATGAAAATATTAATTTTTTGACCCTTTATTTTAATTAAATGTTTTTATGCAGTTATTAAATGTTATTTAATTTTTATTAAAAAGATGAACTTATATTGCACTTGTTTGCAAATAGAACAGTTTTGCCTCTGAAATAATTTATAATAGCCCCCTGTTGACCTATTGAAATGCACAAACTAATATATTAGTTGCAAATGCAGAGTGAACTTAAAAGATGACAATTAAAACTTATTTCAATAGCAGAGCATAGTGTTTATTTTGTGTAAAGTTACATTTGTTTGTGGCCCAGGCGATGACTGCAGTATCGCTGCTCACGAGCCCGTGTGGCAGATGGAAGATATGCTGATGCGCCCTGAAGCCCGGGCCTCCCCTGCCAGTGTGGTAGTCCAGGATGAGCTGTGGGTGCTGGGTGGTTATTCCTTCGGCAGATCCATAGCCTTCATTGTTGTGTAGGTGACACCTTGGGCTCATTTATTGTCAGATGGTTGGATTTATTTATTTGTTACAAAATCTGTTCTATTTATGCATGTTAATCCCATCATCCATTGAAGATTTTCTTGACTGAAACATTGAAATAAATTGGAAAAAAATAATAAAAAGATACTCTTGTTTGTTATAAGGGATGATGTGTAGCATTGCAGAAGACATTACACTCAAAGGGCAAGGATATATTAGGAGATATAAAGCATGTGTGATACAGGTTAATTTAACTAGATGGATAATTTGTTATGCATGATTTTTTTATTAGTTAGTAAACTTATATTAACATTGATAAACCATTTCATTTTGTACTCAGATAAGTTGTTTAAAATTCAAGGATAGACACCGTAAATAGTTGAAATGGAGAACAATTTCACTCCTTTCAGCTTTAACTTGCCATAGCTAGAGTTAAATAACTTAGTAAAAATGTTTTCCTTGTTGATATAACCTTTGTGTTATGTGTATGTAAGTCTGTGTATAGTGCTTTGTATATTTCAGATATAACTTCACTGCCCATAGATGGCGGACTATCACACCTTTATCATCCAACAATCCTGCCCAACTTTATGGCCATTCTGTTGTTCATCACAAGGTAATCAAATTCTTAACTAAATATCCATGTGATGTGTAAATATTACTGATATGGATATAACTTATCTTAAAAAGTGTTGGTGTTCATTATTGAGGCATATAGATTATGAAAAATGCTACAATAAAATAAATCTCACATTTTTATGGGAGAAATTACAACCTCACAGGATAAGCACATGCTTTATTAAAGCATTAAAATCTATGTATAGAAATGTTAAGCAATGTATATGTTTAAACGGTAAACTGTCTGTTTTTTTATTTTAAATATCGGTTTAAAACAGGGAGACCTTAGCTCCAGTTTTTTCTACCTGCTCTTCACTAACGACATTATAAACAATATAAATACAAACCTGAATGGCATTTTTACAACCAATGAAATGAAGATTTTTATGCTGCTGTGTGCAGATGATGCAGTCCTTTTTGTACTTACAGAATCAACCTTACAATCTTTGATTAACTATGTGCAAAGATATTGTGAGAAATGGGGACTGACAATTAATGCAAACAGAAGCAAAGCCATAGTCTTTGAAAGAGGAAAAATAACAACATGTAACATACAACTCACAACTGGAGACAGTCTGTTCCTTCAAATATCTTGGCACACATCTATATAAAATGGACTATGGACAAAAACGCAAACTATGATAGCTCAACAGGCTTCATAGTTATGCACTACATAAATTGTTCATTGCAGTAAACCAGGTTGCACTTAGCATTAAAGAAAAGTGTAAGCTATTTGATAGTCTGGTGGGCTCAATACATGCATTAAACAACATTGCATCTATATGACCATATAGTGAGGCAAAATAGATAGAAAAATTACATTGTAAGTTCATTAGTAAAATTCTATCAGTAAAACGGTCAACCAACTTAAATGGGATTTATGGCGAAGTATTGAGAACCAACATAAAAACTACAAGAGAAATTATAATCATAAAATACTGGAATAAGTTACTCAAATCACTTTTACGAAATATTATAAATTGAAGCAAACAATGGGTCATTTTATAATGGGATGAACAGGGCATATCATACAAAGCAGATACTTGGAAGGTCAGGTTTCTCAAATATATGTCTATACCAGAATATGCAAGACATAAATGGAAACATAATTCAACATAGAATAAAAGATATTTTCATACAAAACTTGAACACACGAATAAACAATACATATAGGTTATCAACATATGCACTTATTAAACAAAATCTAAATATGGAAAGATACCTTGAATTAAACATTGAAGGTAAACTGCAAAAAGCGATTACAAAATGTAGACTATGCACTCAATCTAAATATAGACACAGGCAGATATGCAAATATAGAAAGGCAACAATGACTATATGAACAATGCAATATGAACATAATTGAAAATTGATACCATTTTTTATTAGTATACCCAAAATATAAAACAATATGACACAAGTATTTTAAAACGCTTATATTTAGACAAAAAGTTACCTTAAGGCAAGCATACAAAACTTCATGGACGACTGTTCTGATATCTGTGTATAAGTATTTATCTTCTCTTATGATTGATATGACATGAAAATTGACAAAATCTTCAACCAGGTTGATGAACACACATATGTAAAAAATGCATGTGTTTTCTTGATGATTTCCTGTTGCAGCAAAAATTTGGCTGGGTACAAGGGGTACCATTGTTATGATTAATTTATATCAACAAATCAACAGCCGCCATACCTTTCGCTCATCATCGTGAGGAGATATCCATATTTTGAAATCCTCCATGAATAGTTAATAGTTTCTGTGAATCCAAAATCTACATCGAGTTGGCCTCCAGGATAATCTTCGATGATCACAAATTAAATATCGATATAATGAAGTAGTATCTTCTCCCTTTAACTGAATCCCACACTTGGATCTATTAAATCTGGCATAATACAACTCTCCTAAATCAAAACATTGTAAAACATTGTAGTAAATCTATCTGTTGAAAACTAACACTATCATTTAACAGCATGCTTCCCAAAAAAGGGAAATCATGATTGGAAGGATGCTTTCACTCCACAGACGTACACAAAACTTGATGGGGTGAAAGCATCTGGTTGATCGAAACTGACTTGATTTATAGAAACTATACACAAATATTTTTATTGAACTGTTATTGGGCGCACTGCATAAAATTTTAAATTGAAAATAATATAGAAAAGCTGCATTGTAAAATTGTACAATATTTTCACTTGTTTAAAAACTAAAGATATTTAAAATAAGCAGCTGAAGGACATAGGCAATCCTAATAATGTAGACACTGATGTATTTGTTCTTCTATAATAATGTTATTTACAATGCAAGACTTGATCAAACTTAGACAAATAGTGTTGATCATGTTACCTGTCTAAACAGAATCTGCACTATTTGATGCAGAACAAGACATCATTGTAGCTCAAAAAGGGTAAATAAGTGATGCTGATTATTCAAGATAAGTAACATGTTTGACTTGAACTATTGTATATATTGAAAACAAGCAATATCGTTTTATCCATTATGTCTTCATTTGAACCTGTTTGTGAATGTGTATTAAATATAAGCTTGGAGTCTACATAAATCTTAACATTTGTTTAGACCATTGTAATCATGAACCTAAGCTTATGTTTGGGTACCCAGGATTGCCTGTACCTGTTTGGCGGGGTGTCAGGGAAGACCCTGGAGTCAACACTGTGGATTTACAACATGACGGCGAACACTTGGACAGCCCACCTGTATAATGAGAGTCAGGCCATAGCTGGCCACACAGCGACTGTAGTGGGTGGGGTGATGTATATCATCTTTGGACACAGCCCAGTCTATGGGTACCTGCACACGGTCTTTTCTGTAGACCTCGGTGAGTAGTTGTATTTGCATTTAGTAGTAGAGAGAATATGGGAAATTGACCATGATTTATAGACATTAGAGTGTGTGTGTTTAAGAATTATTATTATTCTTTTCACATCTGCATCATAACATTGGTGTAGTATGACATTAATGTTTATAAGTTTGAGCAATAAAAAGAAAATGTGGGGGATTGGCACTGATATTTTGGTGGAAATGTTTGTGTGTTATACTGTCAGAACTAAAAACT